>JASKGM010020768.1:0-30088 GCA_034509205.1 Ceratonia siliqua | reverse complement strand
GGATATAATGATCCCAATGAATCAACTCTGAATACTTAAAATTGAACCCCAGTATTTAACTAATATAGAAATCCGAATAATATCCATATCAGCAAATAGCTTGGCCATACAGAAATCCAGACAGCAAACAGATAGCCATACAAAAGATAAGCATACAGAAATCCATATCAGCAGTTTAGACAGCAAACAGAGTAGCAGTACAGAAGATAAGCATACAGAAATCCATATCAGCAGACAGATTAGCAGTTTAGACAGTAAATAGAGTAGCAGTACAGAAGATAAGCATACAGATTAGCAGTTTAGACAGCAAACAGAGTAGCAGTTTAGACAGCAAACAGAGTAGCAGTATAGAAATGCATACAGATTAGCAGTTTAGACAGCAAACAGAGTAGCAGTTTAGACAGTAAACAAAGTAGCAGTACAGAAATGCATACAGATTAGCAGTAAGACTACCAATTTCTGATTCATGGAACACCGTTTGGAAATGAGCCTAACGCAACCTGGCCCTTGCCCGAGGCACTCGGGTTTAGGCGAATCCACCCATCATCATAGTCCAAAACCCACGCACCCCGAACACAAACCAACAACAGCAATAAAGGATTACCTCTTTACAGCTAAGTACCGGAGACTCTCCAGCCCAGAAATCCTGCAGAGAAAACCTCTTTTACAGTCCAGAAAAAACTACTTGCCCTCTTCCAACAGAGAAAAGAATCCCCTTTTAAAGCCCCCGAACTCTCCTGTTGCCGTCCCCTCGCAGTGGCGTCTAGTCAAGGAAGTTTTAGAGATCAGGTGTACCCAGGAAATGGCGGTTGCGTGGAGTGTGTTCAGAGAGACTCGATGCTCAGAGGTGAGATGAGGGGGGGGAGAAATCAAAAATATGAATGCAATATTATTATTTGTGACAAAGAACTGTCTTTAAGTATACAGGATTATGATTGTAAAAAGGAAGCTCTCCTTTAGGGGGACCCTATCCAGATTATGCCTCAACTCGGGGAGAACTCTTCATAAAATCAGGGAAGTAATCCAATAACTCTTATCTTAAACTCCCTTAAAAAAACTTCTTTGTTGTAATAGTATGATATTTTTGAATTTTTTGTTTGACATCATCAAAAAAGGGAGATTATTAGCTCCTATGATTTCACTCATAAATTGCTAAAAAAGATTTTGATTAATGTCTGCCAAAAATACAAAGAACATTATGCTGCACTAATTAAAACAATGTTTGATGTAGATAAAGAAGCAATGGGCTTATATGATCTAAACAAAGAAACAATGGGCCTATCAGCCTATGTGTTCAGAACAAAGAAGCAATGGAGGATAAAGACGAAGCAATGGAGGATAAAGACAAAGCAATGTCCACGTGATCAGCAAAGGGAACAAAATGGGCATGCAAGTGACACGTTGGCACAAACATAAGAAAGAACGGCTGGAAGGAACTAAGTCACACGTTGGCACAAACATAAGAAAGGAACGGCTGGAAGGAACTAAGTCAAATAAGACTAAAAGAGACATCTTCTGATATGTAATAAATGAAGGATTAACTGATCACTCAATCTCTTCTTTCTCGAGCCCCAACGACGACAAGATGACTGTTGCAAATTAGGGGATACTTCATTGAAGAAGGAATGAAATCATCACGAAATAGAAAACTCTGCATCTTCGTTGCTGTCTGTCCGTTGTGCTTAACGTAATCTTCATCTCAGCAACGGATATGAAGTCAATGAAGAATCGTGCTCACTATGGAAAACCAGAGTTAACTACAACAGTTAAACAATAATCAAGACTATCTGACACAGTTACTTCAGGCGTGAAAGTAGGATATAAGGATGGGGAATGTGGCGACTAAAATGCAATGGCTATTTTCTCCAGAGCTCGTTTTAAAAGAGAAGAAAGAAGCATTCTTCTATTACCGAAAAAGGAACAGAGAAAAAGAGAAATAATCCAAGCTTACTACTTGTTCAAACTTATGTTCTTCTTGCTCCACACATTTGCTGCGAGATTCATTGTTGGGTGATTCTAACATGCTACTCAGAGCATGTTCTTATTTTGTTTTTTGAATTATTTTTGAATTAATGTATTATGAAATTTTTTTTCTTTTTTTAATTATTTTAACTTATTTCTTAAAATAAAAATTATAAAAAAAATTAAAAATATGCTCCTGAGTAATCTTACTTGTATCCATCTGCTCTGTGAAAGAGCTTGAACACTCTTCTATTTGTCTAAGTGTTTTTGTGAAGTGGAAAGGGTGGAAACCACTACTTTCATTATAGGTGTACGTGTTGTAAACCTTCCTGTTTATAGTGAGTAGAGAAAATCACTTGTTATTAGTGATCAAGCAAACTAGAAGTGTATTGGGTTGTTTGATAGTGGAAAACTCCCTTGGGAATCAAGAGAATTTGATGTAGGTTCACACACTATGGGTTGAATTAGTATAAATTGCTGTATGTTGATTCTCTTCCTTTTTTCCTTTTCTTTTGCATGTTTAAACTTGAAATACTCTATTTTAATCTGGTACTAAATATTTCATAAGTACACTAAAAGTTTTTAGCTCACTAAAAAGCACACATTATAGTCATATTGAACTTCTTTAAAACCTCTTTTGAATACCTTAAATTAGTTATAGAAGTTTTAATTGATCTTCCTATTTGATAAACACAATTTTAAATTAGAAAATTAATTTTTTATAAAAGCAATTCACCCTTTCTTGGTCTTATTGACTTTCAATAGGTATAAAAGCAGGTCTCATTAATAATGCATAACATCCTAAGTAAGGATCTGTTGCAAGAAAATACCTCAATTCCATATAGAGGGATCATATTTCTTAGAAAGCCACACCAAAAATCATCCACCATACTTTAATGGAAATCATTACAATCACTAGAATGCAAGAAGTAAAATTTATATTCAAGCCATTGATTTTTCTGCTTGGGAAGTGATTGAGAATAGTCCTACAATACCAAAGAAGGTAGAACATGGGATGAAAATTGACAAGCCAAGAAGAGAATAGACAGAGGATGACATTAAAGTAGTACAAGCTAATGCCAAAGCAATCAACATCCTATTTTTTTTGCTACCAGTGGTGCAGAATATGACAAAAGCTCAACCTACAACACAGCAAACAAAATGTGGGATAAGCTTGAGATCACCTATGAAGGAACCAACAAAGTAAAAGAAACAAAAATAAATATGCTAGTACATCAATATGAGATATTCATGATGAAAGATGAGAAAAAAATTGAAGAGATGTTCAACATATTTGCAAAAATTGTTGGTGATCTAAAAGTGCTAGGAAGACCATATTCAAATAGGGAACAAGTAAGAAAATTCTTGAGATGCTTACCTAAAGTTTGGCAATCAAAAGTTGACACTGTCGAAAATGGAGACCTCAACTCGATAAACTATGATGAACTAAGAAGAATTCTTATTGAATATGAGAAGACATACTTGGAAAGATATGCAAAGGAGGAAAACATAACTCCAAAATCCATTGCTTTAAAGTCTAGTGAACACCAAAGTAAAGAACTTGAAGAAGAAGTAGAAGAGGAGGAAAATGCAATGGATGATTAGGCATTCATTAGTAAAAAGGTTGAAAATAGTCGCGATGAAGACAGTTCAAGAAATTTGCTCAAAGAAAATCAATATGAGAATAAAGCAGGAACAATGTCACTTGCTACAAATGTGGCAAACTTGGCCATGTTAGAGCTGAATGTTATACTCTGAAGAAAACAATGGAAAGAAACAATCCAAGAAAAAGGCATGGTTACAAAATGGAGTGATGAGAATGAAAATCAAGAGGACAAAAGTGATGAAGACGCAAATCAATGTCTCATGGCTCTCAAAGATAGTAATGAGGTAACTAACATCCTTGATGAATCTCCATCTTATGATGAATTAGATGAAACAGTGGATGAATTGCTTAAAGATCTTGAACACGTTATTTCTTCCTATACTACATTAGAAAAAGAAAAGAATAATTTGGAAAATGAATTTACAAATCTAATGGAAGAAAACAAAATGCTTTCTCAAAAAATGTTGTTTCAAGAGAAGAACTTGACAAATATAAAAATGAAGTTTTGAAAAAGCTCTTGGATGAAATAGATATCTTAAAAAGGCATAATGATAGTTTGTCCAAAGACATGGAAAGGTTTATTAGAAGTACAGGAAGTATGAATACAATTTTGGATTACAAAAGAAGCCTTTTCAACAAAAGCAGTTTTGGTTTTCCCTCCTTTGAAAATAACAAACCTAAACCCACTAGTTCAAAATAGGTCAATAGATCAAAATCTCCAAATTTCAAGTGTGAATTTGTGCTGTAAAATTGGTCACATTAGTTCTTCATGTTATTACAAAAGAAACTGCTTATAAAAAATTATATGGGTACCTAAAGGTACAACTAATATCAAAGGACCCATGAAAGATTGGGTACTAAAAATCTTATTATCTCTTTTGTAGGTGTGTCTAAGGTCAAAAAAAAAAAAAAAGCTATCGATGGTATTTGGACAGTGGTTGTTCTCAGCACATGACAAGGGATTTTGCAAAATTGGTTGAGTTACAAGAAGTAAACGATGGAAATGTCACATTTGGTGATAATGGTAAATGAAATATTATTGATATTAGAAAAATAATGTTGCATGAAACATGTTTTATTAGTAATGTTGCATTAGTGGAAAATATGAGGCGTAATCTCATCAGCATTAGTCAACTATGTGACAATGGCTTTAAAATTGTTTTTGAACCAAAACATTGTATTGTGCATGATAGCTCCAACAACAATGTGATTCTTGTTGGCCAAAGATATGAAAATGTATAAATAATAAATATTGATGATTTATCCTTAAGAGAATTAAAATGTTTTTCTTCAATAGATGATAATTCATGGCTTTGGCACAAAAGGTTTGGCCATGCTAGCATGCATCTTATTTCTAGACTTTCAAAACTTGATCTAGTGTTAGGGTTACCTAAACTAGATTTTCAAAAGGATCATGTATGTGATGCATGTTAGCTTGGTAAACAAACCAAGGTTTCTTTCAAACCCAAAAATGTTGTATCCACTGCCGAGCCACTTCAGTTACTCCATGTGGACCTTTTTGGACCAACTCAAACCCACAGCTTTGGTGGCAAGAAATACGACTTTGTTATTGTGGATGATTTCTGTAGATACACTTGGGTTCTTTTCCTTTCTCAAAAGGATGATGCTTTTAAAGGTTTAGAAAATCTTTTCAAGAAAATCCAAAAAGAGTATGAGTCCAGTATTTTGAAAATGCAAAGTGGCCAAGGGGAAGAATTTCAAAATAGAATTTGAAGACTTTTGTAATAGTTATGGAAATTCTCATAATTTTTCCAATCCTAGAACAGCACAACAAAATGATGTTCTTGAAAGAAAGAACAGCACATTACTTGACATGGCTAAAGCCATGCTTTATGAAAACTCTCTTCTAGAAGCTATAAACACTACAAGTTGTATTTTGAATATGTGCCTTATTATGCCAATTCTTAAGAAAACTCCTTATGAGTTGTTAAAAGGAAGAAAACCGAGTGTAGGATACTTTCTTGTATTCGAATGCAAGTGTTTCATACATAACAATGGCAAAAGCAACTTGGGAAAGTTTGATGCTAGGGTTGATGAGGGAATATTCTTTGGGTATTCCACAACTGGTAGAGCTTATAAAGTTTACCAAAAATAAAAAAAGACTCTTATGATAGAGGAATCAATACATGCTATTTTTTATGAAACTAACCCTCTCTTGAAGAAGAATTTGGGCAAAAATACATATGAAGAGCTTCTTGACATAAATGAAAACAATGAAAAACACGGTAATCAAGAAGGCATGGAAATCAGAAGCAATAGAAAAAAACTCTCAAGATGATGAACAAGAATGAGAACCAATGACAGCAAATCTAAAAACACCAAGAGAATGGAAACATGATGCAAGTTATCCTACGAACTTCATTATTGGCAATCCAATGAAAGGTCGAAGGACAAGATCATCCTACAAAGCTAAGAACAACTTAGTCTTTATATCTCGTATTGAGCAAAGAAGAATAAAGGAAGCTCTCAAGGATGAGGGATGCATTCTTGTTATGCAAGAGGAGCAGAATCAATTCATGAGAAATGAGGTTTGGCATCTTGTACCATTACGAGCACTTCCTCCCATTTCTACCAATACCTTGACCTTAATAAGGATTAAGGAGCTACCTAAACCATTTAGTAAAACTATCCTTGGAACAAAATTGGATCTTAGAAATAAATTGGATGAAAATGGAAACATAATTAGAAATAAAGTTGAACTCGTTGCTCAATGTTTCACTAAAGAGAAGGGGAAGATTTTGATGAAACACTACCAAAAAAAGTCTATTCTGAGGCGGAAAAAAATCAGCCTCTATTAGAGGCGAATTTAGCGATGGAAATCAAATTTTGTTGGAAAAAATAAAAACAAAAACTTAGAGGTGTATTTAGAGGCAGAAATTGTCCGCCTCAAATATTACTCCTCAAGATCCACCTCTAAGTAAACGAATTGTTGTGAAGGCTAAATATTTTTGTTTTTATTTTAATTTTTTTATAACTAAGGTAGAATCTGATGTGGATTTATTTCGCTTCTAATTATTTTAAATTTAGAGGCGGAATTTGAAGCAAATTTTTTTTGCCTCAAATCGAGATATTTAACCCTTTCGTCCTCCTTCAGATCATTTTTGCAATTTCCCCCCAAAATACCTAATTTCACCCCCAAAATCCTAAATCCCTTACCCCAGCATACCACCATCGGCCACTCCCCGGCATCCCACCATCCCACCATCAATCACAGTCGGCCACTTCCCACCATTCCACAATAGATAATTGTTCTAGCTTTTTAATTCATAGAGTAGCTACTTTAAATTGTTCAATTTATGATTAAAAGTTATACAAAAGAAAATCATACTGTTGGCAATGGTTGCCCTAGTTTGGTACATGAATATATTATTATCTCTGTTTGGCTTATAATTTTTACATTATTTTGTTAGGCTTCTCACTCCCCTCGGTACACTATTTTGTTAGGCTTCATCATCAAAAGGTGAATCCCAACTTACGTTAGCGCCTTCAAGAAGCAGTTTGACTAGATCAATTTCTACCACTAAAGCTTCAAGGGTATGTGGTCCTCTAATAATTTTTGCCTTTCACTCTTTCTACAAGTTCATTCCCAGATGTATAACCAGTACCTTTTCTTTCATTTGTATTAGAATTGGCTTGCTAATGTATCAATTACCAATCTCCCAACCAGCAAGAAGCCAGGATCTTTATCTTTTCCTTTCTTTTGGCTTTTTTTTGAGGGGGCGGATGGGGGATTTTCTTTATTGTTTGATGTTCCAATGTATAAGTTTCTGTAGCCAATTTATTTATTACCTAGTAAGTATTGCTTCTGTGAATGCCTATGACAATCCTCCTGTCCTTTTGACTACTTTAACTACAGTCCACTGTGTTAATTAAAATATTTGTTTTAGCTCATGAAAAATAAGTAATATTCGAATTACAGCGTGCTGATCAATCGCATAATTAGACAAGATA
Source organism: Ceratonia siliqua (assembly GCA_034509205.1). Taxonomy (NCBI): domain Eukaryota; kingdom Viridiplantae; phylum Streptophyta; class Magnoliopsida; order Fabales; family Fabaceae; genus Ceratonia; species Ceratonia siliqua. The sequence continues at coordinate 22,548 of JASKGM010020768.1, read as the reverse complement.
TTGTTTGTGGAAATTTACTTATCATCTTCAAACAATCCTCAAAACAATGTGCTTAATCAGAAATTAGAATACCTTTCCTCTCATAATAGAACTAAAAATTTACTAAACTTTAATCAAGCAAAATAAAATTTTCTAATAAGTATTTAAAAAGTAAGTATGAAGCCAAGAAAAGCATATTCCCCATAAATATGTATAAATTTTGTAACTAAAAGAGGGGTGCGGTGTGATCAAGAACAATGTTAGAATGCTTAATACTATTTCAACATACAAAGACAAGTTATTGCTAAGGAAATTCTTGGGAGAGGTATGCAAGTTAGAGAGAAATAAAGAGTCTTAACTTTGGTAGTCTTATAACCCCTTTCTCTTTTGTAGAGCATATCTTGTCTTGGGGCAGGTTTGTTAAACAAAATGGAAATTACAAGGTTCCAGTATTCTCCTTACATTGTACTTCCCAATTGCATATGTATTTTCTATTGCTACAGCTTTTAAATATGAAAATTTTAGAAATTATTAATTTGAATTGTTGAAAATGCTTCACCATGCTATTATGTATAAATTCTTAGTGATGTATCTTTTAGCTTTCAGTTTCTTCTAACCCAAATCAGTAAGGACCCAAATTCAGTGAGAAATTATCACAATGGGTCTCCTTCTTCGTTGCTACTCCTCACTATTTGGCCAATACTAAGGTGAGAAACTATACTGTTTGCCTAAGTTTGTGTTGATTTCCTGATTGAAACTTGAAAGGGAATGGTCATCTCTTTTCTTTAATAATAGATGGAAATCTCCATTCTGTGCTTTATATTAATTGAATTAATAATAATGGTTTACTATGGATTCATTGCTCTTGGGTGTTTGAACGAAGTAGATTAGATTTTTGGCTCTTCTATGTTTAGCTAAGGCGTGAAAGTGTTAAATGTCCATGTCACCAAGCAGTAGCCAGGCTTGATGAATACCTTGAGTTTAATATATATATATATATATATATATATATATATATTCTGTAAAGGATCTTTAATTGGTAACCTGAATTTTCTATTCCAAGGCAATATTATCAAGCATAATATATTATCCACTAAATTAGATAGTTGTTTTGAATACTAATATTTTGCCTTATATGATTAGATTTATGGATCAACCTTGTCGTAAGATTATATGGGTGCTTTCTAATCCAAGTAGTAATAGAATAAGCTAAGGGTCATATAACTGGGAACTCTATGCATGATGTATAACCTAATTGCAACTAGGATTGTTAAACTACACCAATTCAAGGGAAAATCTTCTAGATTTTGAATATGACTTTCATCAAAAGTATGTAGTCAAGTAGTTTTACATACTATTTTCTTTCCTTTAAGACTAGAAGACAAGTCTTAAATTTTTTAAAACTGTAGGTCACCCACATTTATGCAGGAGTTGTGCATGAAAGAGAATATAAAGTAAATAATTGTCTTGTTTAGGTTATTGTTCTCTCAATTAATGCATACAAAGTAAGGAACTCCACTGAAGACAGTTTTGTTAAGGTCACTATTCTTTTAGGGGATTGGAGAACAGAAAACTGACGTATTGGCTTCAGATATATATATATATATATATATATATATATACACTAGCACTATCGACTGATGCCTGAAGTAGGGTGTTACATAAATTCATTAATCTGTTGATTATGGTTTTCAAAACCATGGGTTTAGGACCGGTTACAGGATAATGAATACATTTGGGTTAAGACTAATGCTATAGGTTTGGAGTAATGGTAGGAGCAGAAAGGAGCTGGGATTTCTGGATCACAGGTTCTTCTGCTCAGTTGCAATTGCTTATGCACTATAGTGAGTAGTGAGCACAATAGTTCCTGGTGCAGGGCAACAATTGTTTGGCACCATTGGTTGTATGCCTGATATGTCAGGTTGCATATTTATTTTAATTGTCTTCATTTTACTGTTTTTCCTATTCCACCTGTTTGGTTTCTATATCTTCTAACTTCCTACCAGTTCGTAGGTGATATAGACTTAGGTTATCTTGAACATAATTTTGTGAGAATCTTTAATAAAATATCTTAGAAATTTAAAAAAAATGAAAGTGAAATTTCAAAGTTCATATAGTTATGTTAATTTTATAAACTATATCATTGATAAACTCTCACAAAATTTACATGAGCCACTCATATTACATAAAAACTCTTTTTTCTCATGTTATTTTTTAGTGCGTCTCATTTTTTGTTTTACCTTCATATTTTTGAATCTTTTTTTTCTCAGGCTTATGAAGTAAGAGTTATTTTTAACCATGTTCGTGAGGAATAGCATATGAACCTCAAGAGTTTATGCTTTTGTACCTTCCTTTTTAGTTTTTATCTATTCTTGTTAATTGAACTAGGATTAACCTTACACTTATTCTTGTATACCTCACTTTTCTCTAACACAGGATTATGAAGACCTCAAAAGACCTTGGGCATTTGTACAGTGGCTTAAAGCAGATATTAAATAAAAGTATGTGATTTAAACTTCATATTTCATATTTTCTATATACAAATTTCCAATCAATTTATTTATTTTGCTTTTAACTTTATTAATGCCATTTGTACCATATATTACTTATATATTGATGGCAAAGCTATATCATATAATTGTAAACCTATACCCAACTTATCCAGAGAAGGGTATATTATGTTCTTTTAACTGTTCCATATGTTAGCTCCAACATTCTTTTCATTTTAGCTTGAAAAAAAAAGGCCGAAAGGATTGCATGATGGTACTGTATTGGTAGAGGTAGGGGAGGAGATGGAGGAACTAATGCACTGCACACTATCCACCAATCACAATTCATTAAGCTGTTTCTTTTCATAGACATTATTGGGGCCCATATCACATGAAAAAGCTAAAAGAAAATTACAAAATTGATAATATGAATCTACAAAAGAAAAGAGTAATGATACAACTATTGCGTTTAAAGACTTAATCTTTATTGATACTAACCCCAACACACCCTTTTTCTTTGTTTTTTTCTTTTTGAATAAATTAAAGGTGATTAATTTGTGTTGTTTTTGGTGAAAAGTAAGAGTGAAGTATGGAGGAAGTTTGGTTTGGTTTGCTTTATAAGAAATGTTATACTAAGTTAAACACAATAGACAAAAAAATTTGCATTAATTATTCTCTGCAATGATTATGTGAATAAAGAGTATTGAACTATAGGTTTAGTTCGTAAAATGATATTTTATATTATTGTTGTTCATGTGTTGGTGCTAAGTGCTAACGGCTAAGTGCCTAAGCCCCTGGCCGGCCTTCCCAATTGAACAATAGGTCTTGCTTAAGACTCATCTTACGCTACTGTCTCCTAACCATGATTTGTGTAATTAGTGAACTAATTCTCTTTTTAATGTTTTCAATAAACTAATCATATATAAGTATTAAGTTTTCTTTCACACAATTGATTGGATCTAGGATTCTATTTAGTGGTATAAACTGGAATTAATTATTTTTTATTTTTTAACCCTTTGTAGTGAAAATTGAAGCACTCTTACCTTGGATCACTACTGTCTCCTCTATTTTTATGTTGAACCAAAAGAAGGGAACTAAAGCTGTGGTGATTTTGCATCTCCATCACTCCATTTCAATACTCTTTATTAATTGTATATAAAGTACAACCCACAATTTGCCTATAAGTTAATTTAATTACAAGTTCTTCAAATTTATGCTACTTGTTTTTTTGTTTCCCGTGTGCTTTAATTTTTTCACATACAATTGAAATGTGCATTAATGTCGTATGTATATGACAATCAAGTGCGGTTTGGTAAGAAAGATGCATGACTGATGACTAAACCATCATTGCAACAAAGTAGTTGGTTTAATCACATCAGTCATGCATTTTTGGTAAGCATAAGATTAAGTGATTCAATGACTGTCTGTACTGTTGCTTTCTTTAATTTTAAGCCAAAGTGAAGTGAAGGATGAAAAGGAAAGCCATTAAAAAGGGAAGCTCTAACTCTGGATAACACTAATTGATGTTTCAAACTTGATAGGAATCCATAAGAATAACATGGGTGATGGGACAAATTAAAGCTGACAATGATTATGTGAATAATCTATCTCTAAGGTAAGAGAGGCTTTTGAGCTGGCATTTTCAGTATGTGCATATCCAATGCTATCAATCATTTATGTGTATTTTATACATTTGGTAATGTTATGGTCGCGAAATTTTATTTATTCCCTATATAAAAGGAGTATGCATGATTCTTTGACTCCTAATCATTCTTTTCTATTGGGGTATGCATGATTTACTATAATTGATTATGACTTCTTTAATAGTGAATGAGGAAGTTGATAGTGCTTTGCTTTGGAAGTCTAGTTGTTATAGGTCTCCCTCATTCAATAGACTTGAAAATCATATATGCATTAATTATTTGTGGGCTTTTCCTTAGATTCTCGCTCACAGTCTCCATTGCTCTATTGCGATCTCCATCACTCTATCGCCATCTCCATCATTTATTAATAAGTTTCTTTTTTGAGTTTTTTGGATAGTTGCTATTAATTTATAATATAAAAATATTGCCTAGCTATGATTATACATATATTTTTGACGATCTTTGAAGACATAGCAAAAACATATTTTGTATTGAGTAAAGAACATAGTATTGAGTACAGAACATAGGATTATACCTATGGTTTGTACTCGGTATATGACTCTTAATGTTTTCATTACTTATGTATATGACACTTTTGCTAAACCCTAAACTATATACTACTTTAGGGCATGTGATGTAAGGATAACAAATGAGTGTAGAGAAATAATTTCCTTTTTAACAAATTAGAGGTATTGAATTGAGCACGAGTTAGGTCAGACTTGCATACTTGTACGCAATATCATAGATATCAAATCTTTCTATGCATTGAAAAATATATAGAAGGTGATACTATTGGGGGAGGATTTCAAGTTAAACACAGGAGTTAGGAGAGCTTGCGGGGAAGCTAAAACTTGAAAAGGACACCATTATTTGTGGCACATCGTTCTTATAGCGTTCCTTCCATTTCTAGCTTCAGGTTAAAAAGGTGGATTTTACAAAAGGAAAACCACTCCAAATATTCTACTCTTTATTTGATACATTATGTGTCTCTAATTCATGTATAAGTAAACCGATGTACTTAATTAGAGACAACTATAACACATTAAGTTATATATTAGACTAGTAATTAAGGTTCTTTGAAGTTATAGATGATAAAGTATCCTTGCAGATAGACACAAGTTCACTGGTAATGTTGAAAATATGTAACAAGTAGTGAATTTTAAACAATATGAAAAATAATGTTTTATCATCATCCTCATTTATTTTGACGATTAATTCACAATAGGGGGGGACTAAGCTACCGTCCCCCCCATTTTTTTCTTTTATTACTTTTTATAATTTTTATGTTTTTTTTTCAAAATTTTTTTACTTTTTAAAAATAATTAAGTATTTTTTATCTTATATTTTTTTTTCAGAATTTTTTAAAATGTTTTTCAATTTTTTTTGAATTTTTTTACATCTCTGTTACTATTCATTCATAATTTTTTTTTACTATTCATTTGTCACTTAAAAAATTCTACAAAAAATATAAAAACATCTTCAAAAATTTTTTAAAAAATTTATATATAAAACTTAATTAATTAATTTTAAAAAGTAAAAAAAAAAATTTAAAAAAATAAAAAAAAATATAAAAAAAAATTTTAAAACTACCCTACCGCCCACACAGTAGGCGGTAGGGTAGTAAACGCCTTCACAATATTAGGGTTGTTTTAACGAGGATGTTAAAAAGCATGACAAAATTTTGTGCAATATAGCCATGGACGTACCTGCGCATCGAAAATGGATGGATAATAGATTGAATGACAAATGACATTTGATTGTTGAATTTGTTGATCAGATGTATAAGTTTCTCACATTTGCATGTGCACAAGAAAGTTTAGTGAGCATAGAAAATACAAATTTAAGAGATACAAAGTGCCTGATGAAGTGAATATTGATTTATTGCGTCAGGGGTTTATGGACAATTACTACTATTGGACTATTCATGGGGAATCAATGCCACCTATCCCCCCAATAATAGTAGAAAATGATTACTTTGTCCCTGGTGGACAAAGAGAAGACTACAATATTTACAAACAAATGGTGATTGATGTTGCTAGACCATCACTGATCGAAGAGCCTAACCCAGATGTACAGAGAATCTTTAATATGTTGGGAGCTGCACAAGCACCATTGTGGGATGGGTGTTAGAAGCATTCAGAGTTATCAATGGCAATTGATAGTTTGAGCCTAAAGAGTGATCATAACATGATAGAGAGTTGTTTTAATCGCATGGTTGATATAATGAGTGATGCAATGCTGAGTGGTAATTAAATCCTACCTAATTTTTATCATGCCAAAAAGTTAGTGGAAAAATTGGGCTTTGGTTGTATAAAGATTTGTTGTTGTTCTAATGGATGCATGTTGTATTACAAAAACAATGAGAATGAGAGGAATTGCAGATTTTGTGGGATGGAATGTTACAAAATTTCCACTTGAAGGGGTATAGTTAAAGAAACCCCCTTGAAACGGATGTGGTATTTTTCAGTTGTTCTAAGGTTACAAAGACTTTATTCATCTATGGCCACCACATGTAACATGAGATGGCACCAGGAGAATCCAAGAGATCCTGGTATCTTATCTCACCCATCAAATGGAGAAGCATGGAAACATCTTGATGAAACTTATCATGATTTTGCTCAAGACCTCGAAATGTAAGATTAAGGTTATGTAGTGATGGCTTTTCTCTATATGGGTTGTCTGGAGCTCTTATTCATGTTGGCCCGTCATTCTTACTCCTTACAACATTCCTCCTTAGATGTGCATGAAAAGAGAAGTTATGTTTCTAACCATAATTATTATAGGTCCATCTAATCTAAAAAGTAAAATTGATGTATATATGCGACCAATAATAGATGACCTAAAAATGTTGTGGCATGAAGGAGTACAAACTTATGATGTGTCATTGAAGAAAAATTTCATGATAAGGGCTATTTTGATGTGGACTATCAAAGATTATCCTACTTACGAAATTTTGTCTAGTTGGATGACTGCTGGAAAACTCTCTTGCCCGTATTGTATGGAGAGGTATAAGGCGTTCTCTCTCAAACATAGTAGGAAGACTTCATTTTTTGATTGTCACAGGAAATTCTTGCCCATGGATAATCCATATCGGAAGGCACGTAATGCTTTCAAAAAAAATTGTGTGGAGCCCTCATTGCCACCTCCGCTCTTGTCCGGAGAAGAGTTATGGCAACACGTTAGACACTTTCCTAGCATAGAAGAGTCTCAAATGTATAATCGGTTTGGGTATGGGGTTAACCACCAATGGACCAAAAGGTCTATATTTTGGGAGTTGCCTTATTGGAGAACACATATTCTCCATCATAATGTCAATGTGATGCACACTGAAAGGAATGTGTTTGTTGCATTATTTGTCACGGTCATGGATATGAAGGGTAAAACCAAGGATACACTCAAAGCTAGGTTGGACTTAGCTAAACTTTGTAGATGAAAAGATTTGCCTCTACAAGATGTTAGGGGTGGTAGACTCAAGAAACCCAAAGCACAATATGTATTAACCAAGCAACAACGGGTAGCTATTTGTCAATGGGTTAAAGATCTAAAGTTGCCTGATGGTTATGTAAGTAATTTGGGTAAGAGTGTTAATATGAGGGAAGCTAAGTTACATAGGTTGAAAAGTCATGATTGTCACCTTTTTATGCAACGTCTAATCCCAATTGCTTTTAAATCATTACCGAAGTCCATATGGAATACACTTGTTGCAATTCTTTAGAGAATTGTTTTCAACGATGTTGAATGTTGAAAAATTGTTCATGATGGAGACTAATATTTCCATTATCTTGTGCAAATTGGAACAAATTTTTCCTCTAACCTTCTTTGACTAAATGGAGCACTTGCCCATCCATTTTCCATATAAAGCCAAAGTTAGAGGTCCTGTTCAATGTTGGTGGATGTATCCATTTGAAAGGTTGTTTCTTTTGACTCTTTAACACATTATACCTTTTATTAAAATAATTTGATTTCTATAATCATACTTTATGTCACATTCCAATTAGGTTCTTATGCACCCTTAAAGATAAAGTGAAGAACAAGGCTAGAGTTGAAGGTTTCATTTGTGAAGCTTATTTAGTAGAGGAAACATCAACATTTACTTCTTATTATTATCCATCTTACATTCCTTGTAGAAGAACAAGAGTCACCCATAATGATGATGGAGGTGAAGGTTGTTCATCTTTTCCACCATTGTCAATATTCAATTACCCAGGACATCGAGTTAGGAAAGCTTGTAAATGTCAACTAGATGCTAAGGACTTTGAAGCTGCCTCCCTTCACGTATTTTTAAATTGTCCTGAGTTTTAGCCTTTCTTAGAGTAAGTTCCTTCCAAAGTTCCTTTTATTTAGTTACTGATAGTTCTTGAAAAATATGTTCATGTCACTAATGATAAAATATTGACAATATATATGCAGATTATCTGTGATAACTCATACCTAACATCACTTCTGTACAGCTTGAAAAGGATATTTCCTTAAACTTCAGTTCCTGGTTCAAAAATTATGTAGGTTAATTGTTTAATTATTTTCCACACATTATTCAGTAATTAAATCATTAATGTCTAATTATATGGTCTCTTAGTGATATTAGGTGGGTAATCCAGAAAATGCAATATGTGACGATCTTATCAAGAGTTTGGCTTGGGGTTCATTGCACATGGTTGACATATGGAATGTATACTGTGTCAATGGTTTTAGATTTCACACAAGAACTTGGTCTAAAGGGATGAAAACTTTCAATTATGATGTATGTGTTCGAGGCAATGATTGTGGTCAATCAAAAAATGACTTCTATGGGATAATAATGGATATTGTAAAAATTGAGTACATCAGTTTTCCCTTGAAGAATATGGTCTTGCTTAAATATGATTGATTTGACCCTAATCCTAGTCAAGGGACAAGGATTGATTTCAATCATGAGTTGGTAGAGGTAAAAGCATCGAGGAGGTATAAATCATATGACCTTTTCATGCTTGCTCAACAAGTGGAGCAAGTTTACTACATTTCATATCTGGAATACAACCTAGGGTGGTTAAGGATTATTAAAATGAAGGTTCAAAGTGCAGTTGTTGTTCCCGAGATACCAAATCATGAAGATGATCAATCATACCAAGATGATGAGATATCCCCACTATTACCAACAGTTACTGATGATGTTTTATACTAAAGCCTAGTTGATAGAAAAGGTCTTCTTGAGGAAGTTGATCATTACCAGTTGGATGAAACTAACCTTGAAGACGATGATGAAAATTTGTCAATGATAAGTCATACTGAATCTGAGGAGGAGTTTATAGATTCATATTCAGATTAGGTCAAGTTTTGTTTTTCTAGGACTACATACTAGATAAATCTATGCAAATTGTGTTTTTTTATATTTCACACATATTGTTTCTTGATATATCGAAAATGTAAATTGTTCTTTATATTTAATTATTCTTTGAATGGTTTTATTGCATGCTGATAAATGGCAGGTCAAGGACAAGGAAGAGGAAAAGGTATAGGTCGTACTGGAGCACGGACATCCATCCCTCATACTTCTTCTAGTCCATCAATTCCTCAGTCGAGCTTTGTCTCGACCCATTCACCAACCCAACCTACCCCAGCCGCAGTCATAGCCATAGCCACAAACTCATATGATTAATGCCACATATTGTCTAGAACCTCAGCTACCCCTACCACACCCTCTGATGCTGGACCTTCTTCTTCGACCCCAGTTACCACAGTGCCTATATATTGGATTGTTGATCCAATTGATGGGTGCACATGGATTAAGCCAATCAAGACATTGGAGTAAAAGGCATTTTAAATTATGCAAACTTATTGGTTTCTAGTCAATTCATAATAATTGTGAATTTTGTGCTAATCATTTTTATATCCACTTTCAGCTTTGAGCTAACTAGTGGAGTGTTAGTTGCCATATCTGACATTATCAAAAAAAAGGTTTAAGGGACCATGGATTCAGTGGACCAACATTTCTGAAGATGTCAAAGATATGTGATTCAAAGAGTTCAAGGTAATTTCGACTCTATTTCTTTGATTTAAGTAAATATGTGCTAATATTATGACTCTTTTCACTTTTATGCTAATGTTTTAATTGACCTCAATGTAAAAGGAATATAAATTGCTCCTTACTGTGACAAGAAGGTAAGGTTAGGAAACATTTCAAGAGCAAAGGTGGAAAATTCATGAGAAATATAATGCAGAGAATCAGAGAGAAACAATGTACTAGGTCTTGGATCCCTGCTGAAGTTAGAGAAGAAATGTTCAAGCAATGGAAGGATCCAAAATTTCAGGCCATAAGTGAGTAAAATAGTAAAAATAGGCTTTATCATGCCAATGCCTCACTCCACACTGGTGGTTCTATTTCTGCATCAGAGCACAATAAGATATTGGTATTTGCCTTCAAAATCTTTTTCATTTCTCTTTAAATACTCTTAACTAATTAATTTTTCTCCTTTGGTGTTTGTATGTAAACGATTGATTTACAGAGGGAGCCAACTCCATTTGAGCTCTTCATGTAGATTAAGCGTTGCAAGAAAAAGGATGCTTGGGTATCCGAAAATGCTGCACAATATGCTATAAGTTTTCTTGCATTTATTGTATAATTTATTTATTCCTTTTATTGGTGCAATCCTGCTATCTTAATGTCTTGATGGTTTGGTTTATTTTTCAGGTAGAATATACAAAGCAGAAGGAAGATATGAGCTCACAGGCGTCTGTAGTGGGGATACTAGTACTGCACCTGGGCTCTTTGCTGCATCTGAAAACCAACTATACTTTGATGTGGTTAGTGGAATCAATAAAAATGGGGGTTGTTTGGCCTTGGGAAGTAGATAACTTATTATGCTGAGGGTTCTTCTGCTAATACTGATCAAACTACTTCCCTCAGATCATGCAGCAAACAATATCTCAATTATGCATGGAGTTAAAGGAAAACAAGGAAACGGTGTGTAGCCAACAAGAAATGATGTGGAACCAACAAGAGATAATGCAGAGTACTCAAGATACGATGTATCTTCTCTTCCAGCACATTGGGATTACTCCTCCTACTAAAGTCGATCCATCTCAACCTCCGATTCCTACTCCTGCTCCTTCTCCTCCTCCTACTCAACCCTCAGTCACAAGCGAATTGCCTGGCAACCAGGACATAGCCAATGATATAATCAATGATTACGATCAATGGAGAATAATAATTGTTAAGAACATTTGAATTAATTTTTCATGACTGTTGTATATATTTGAATTGTATTTGAATTATTTTTAATGAAGTAACTGATTTTTTTCCTTTCTAAGCCTTCAATTTTCATTTTTGGATAAATCTAACAACAAATAACTTAAGGGAACCTCCAAAACATGGGTATGGAAGGTCCACTTTTTTTTTTTTTTTTAATATACAGGGGGAATTAGGGATGGCCAAATTACACCATTAAATCCACCTTTATTTTTAGAGATTGATTTATTCTGCCTCTAAAATGAATCAAGAATACAATCTACCTCTGATATCTTTAATTAGACGCATTTTTTCACCTTATTTAGAGGCAAAAATATTTTCGCCTCTAAATTCGCCTCGAATAGTTTTGAGGCAGAATTTTTCCGCCTCTAAAGCTTTTTGGTTTTGGTAATGAAAATTATGCACTAGTAGCTCATCTAGAATCCATACACATGCTTCTTGCATTTTCATCTTATAAGGGATTTAAATTATATCAAATGGATGTAAAGAGTGCATTTCTAAATGGTTACATTAATGAGGAAGTCTATGTAAGACAACCTCCTATATTTAAAGATGATACTTTTCTAGACCATGTTTATAAGCCTTCAAAAGCTCTCTATGATTTAAAACAAGCTCCAAGAGCTTGGTATGAGAGATTAAGCAATTTCTTACTTGAAAATGGCTTTAAAGGGGGAACCATAGATATTACTCTGTTTACTAAACATTTAAATAATGACTATTTACTTATGCAAATCTATGTTGATGATATCATCTTTGGAAGAACTAACCTCTCTTTATGTGAAGAATTTTCAAATCTCATGAAATGAGAGTTTGAAATGAGTATGACGAGCGAATGGAATTTCTTCCTTGGACTTCAAGTGAGACAAACCCAGTCTAAAACATTTATCAATCTAGAAAAATACCCCAAAGAGCTCATTAAGAAATTTGGAATGGATAAAGTAAGCCTGAGTACTCCTATGAGTCCATCCATAAATCTTGATAGAGATGAAAATAGTAAGGATGTAGATGAAAAGAAATTTAGAGGTATGATTGGTTGTTTGTTGTATTTAACAACTAGTAGATTAGATATTATGTTTAGTATTTGTAAATATACAAGATTTCAAGCCAAACCAAAGGAATCTCAATTAGTAGCTGTAAAAAGAATCTTTAAGTATCTAAGTGGAGGATTTGGCCTATGTTATCCTTAAACTAAACGTTTTGATTTAGTAGGATATTCATATGCTTATTTTGCAGGCGACAAAACTAATAGAAAACAACTAGTGGTCTCTATGAATTCCTTGGCAAGTCACTTATGTCATGGCATAGTAAAAAACAAAATGTTGTTACTCTATCCACTGCAAAAGCATAATATATGGCTGTTGGAAGTTGTTGGACCCAAATATTATTGATGAAACAGTAGCTTGAAGATTACTCCCTTGTGTATAAAGAGGTGTCTATCTATTGTGATAACACAAGCGCTATACACTTGACAAAGAATCTGGTTCATCATTCTTAAATGAAGCACATCGAGATGAAACATCATTTTATTCAAGATCACATAACAAGAAGAGACATTCAAGTAAAAAATGTGAATATTGATGAACAACTTGCTGGTTTATTCACCAAGCCACTATTAGAAGCAAGACTCAATTGTCTACGAAAGGAAATTGGTATAATTCTTAAACTTGCTTGATTGTTTGAGTTCTAAATTTTTTGGTTTGGCATGTAGAATTACATGAATAAGCATGAAAAATAACATGTCGCTTACTTGAGTCTATTATGTGATAATTTGTGAAGATTGAGGTTATTAAATATTTATTGAGGAACCTAAAAATTGATTGATTATTTGGAATTACATGATTCAGTTCACTAAAAACACAATCAATCCACTGCAAACTTCTCACAAGCATGATTATATATGAATACTTCTGAAGTCTTAGTTCACTGGAACTCAATCAAGATACTGAAACATGACTAAATGTTGATACATGAAAATTCTTGAGAATCTATAGTATATAAGTCTAAGTTTATGTTGTTCACTATTTTCTTGAAATTTCTGATTGATATCAATGATGTGTCTTAGTGATTTAGATAAGTTAAGTTTTTAGGTACCTAAATATGTTTTTATGCACCAAAATGTTTTTAGTGGACTAAAAAGATAAGATCGGAAAGATGAACAAAGTAAGTAAAATGGTGCATTTTGAGGGTGTGTCCTTAATCTTGTCATTTCTTTTCCCGCTTCTTTTTTCTGGTCAAAGGAGTTATATTTCCAATCCTCTCACCCCTTTCCCATAAACACTCATTGTGATGGTTCCATTCTTTGTCAGATATCTCTTTTCTCTCTTTGAAAAATCAACTCCATATATTCTCTCACCATTCACTCTTATTCAATCTTTACCCTAATCACCAAGCCTTTGATCCTGTGAAAATGGCCAAAACTCATGGTTCCTACTCCCAGCCACTAAGCACTCGTCGTCGTAGTATTAAGATTAGAAGCTAGTTTCGTCCTCCTAGTTGAAAACCTCCAGAAACTGTTGAGTTAAGTAACAATGCTTCTCCTACAGGGACCAAAATGGGAACTGAAACACCAAGAACTTCAAATGACCAACAAACACCTTCAAACTCATCCAACCACTGCACACAAAGTTCATTTGAGGACAGTCATGAGAGTGAAACTCATGTACATTTGTCAGACAAAAAAAAGGGTAAAAGGCCAATAACTCATCTTCTCATCAACCACTATCCATTGTCTGTAAAACCAACTTTGAAGGCATTCATTCTTCTATATTTAATTCTGATCTATTCAAGATTTGGAAATGTCTTTTAATTTTGAAAAATATTTCTCTCTCTATCGCCATAGGAAGAGTTATCGATTTTAATGTTTTAGAGGAAAAGCAATGTGACATTAGGGAATATTTTGCCTTTCAAGACTAGTTTCCCTTTTTAGAAATAAATGAACCTGTATATGAGGATCTTGTTAGGAAATTTTATGTGAATATTAACGAAACTGAGGATGGGGTAGAAACCTTATTTGAAGGAACCATCATATGCCTAACTAAATCTGTCCTTAAGAGAATTCTAGGTATATCCTTTGAAGGGAAACACTGGTTCTTTAAAAATACAAAGGCACAAGATTTTGAGAAAACCTTTTCAGAGGTTAAGGAATCACTAATTGAGAGAAGTGAATTAAGTCTAGGAACTACCTTTAAAGCCATTTCCGTACCCTTCACACACAGAATAATGGCGCACATAATATGTACCACAATCTAGCCAAGAACACGATCTTTGGATGCTTTGAACAAAAGGTAAGCTTTTCTCCTATATTGTCCAGTCAACAAACAAAAGGTCAATCTCTCATCTTGGATATTACAATACATGGTTGAAAGTGCTAAAGATCTATATCTCTTAGGCAGTCTTCCCTATGACATGCTTCTTACCAAAATGTTTAAATAATTTAAAGTCAACTTGTCCAATGCCAAAAAAAGAAAAAGGATACCCACCTATAATGCTAACACCTTCAGTCATATTAAGTATGTGTTGATTGATGGAATAGAGATTAGGAAGATTGATACTAAAACTCATTAACCTTATGTGGCTACTCCTTTTGATCCATCTCAACCATCCTCCTCCAATACACCTCCACCTCCTCAAAATGCTCAATTAGGCTTCTTCTTAGCCCTTGATGCTTCTACTCATATGATCGACATGGCAGTCAAAGTGATTCAGCTTATTGGGAAAAAATTAGACAACCTGACCGAACAAGTCTAGAAGTAACAATGCAACATTATGTGATGACAAAGACTCTAGAAATCAAGGCTGAGACCTTGACTGAACAAAATTGTCATTTGGAAAACTTTATTGAATAGTTTTAGACTGTTATTCAGAGTTCTCTTGGTCTCATTGTAAGGTTTCTCAGCAATCTTGCCACCCATATCACTAATCTCACCAATCATGTAACAAATGCTTCATCCTCTCGAATGGGACATACCTAAAAGCACTGTTGGATTTGATACTTTGAACCGTGCTCTTTAATCTAATGTTGATGTGATACTTTTGTTATTACTTCAGTGTTTAGTATTATTTCCATTCTTTTTCATGATGTAAAAGGGGGATAATGAGTTGATATCAAAAATATGAATGCAATATTACTGTTTATGGCAAAGAGATGTCTTTAAGTATACAGGATTATGATTGCAAAAAGGAAGCTCTCATGCATGGGGAGCCTATTTAGATTATGCCTCAACTTAGGGAGAGCACTCTTTATAAAATCAAGGAAGTAAATCTAATAACTCTTATCTTAAAACTCCCATAAAAAAGTTTGTTTTTGTAATATTATGATACTTTTGAATTTTTGGTTTTGCATCATCAAAAAGGGTGAGACTGTTAGCTCCTATGGTTTCACTTATAAATTGCTAAAATTGATTTTGATTGATGGTCTTCCAAAAATACTAAAAATACAAGGAACATTATGCTACACTAATTAAAACAATGTCTGAGGTAGATAAAGAAGCAATGGGCTTATGTGATCCAAACAAAGATACAACGAGCTAATGTGATCAGAACAAAGGTACAATGGGCCCATGTGTTCAGAACAAAGAAGCAATGGAGGATAAAGACAAAGCAAGTTCCACGTGATCAGAAAGGGGAACAAAAGGGGCATGCAAGTGATACGTTGACATAAACATAAGAAAGAAACAGTTAGAAAGACCTAAGTTAAATAAGATTAAGAGAGACATCTTCTGATATGATAAATGAAGGATTCACATATCACTCAATCTCTTCTTCTTGAGCCCCAACGATGGCTAGATTACTGCTGCACATTAAGAGATACTTCATTGAAGAAGGAATGAGATCGTCACGAAATAGGAAACTATGCATCTTCATTACTATCTGTCTGCTGTGGTTAACATAATCTTCATCTCAGTAATAAATCTGAAGAAAAGAAATAAATGCAAATAAAGTCAATGAAGAATCGTGCTCACTATGGAAAACTAGAGTTAACTATAATGGTTGAACAAGAATCAAGATTAGCTGACACAACTACTTCAGGCATGAAAGTAAGCTAAAAGGATGAGAATGTAACAACTAAAATGCAATGAATATCTTCTCCTGAGATTGTTTTAAAAGAGAAGAAAGAAGAATTCTTCTATTATTCTAAAAGGAACATAGAAAAATAGAAACAATATGGGCTTACTACTTGTTCAAACTTCAGTTCTTCTGGTTTCATACATATGCTGTGAAATTTATTATTAGAAATAAAATTAGAGTAATCTTACTTATATCCATCTACTTTGTGAGAGAGCTTGAACACTCATCTATTATGTCAAAGTGTTTTTGTGAAGTTGTGAAGGTGGAAACCACTGCTTTCATTGTAGGTGAACCTGTTGTAAACCATCTCACTTGTTGCTTGTGATCAAGGAATCTAAAAGTGTATTGGGTTGTTTGATAGTTGAAAAATCCCTTGAAAATCAAGAGAATAGTATAAATTGTTGCTTTCTCTTTTGCTTTTGCACATTTAAACTTTGAAATGCTTTGTTTTTAATCTGGTACTAATATTTCACAAGTGCACTAAAATCTTTTAGCTCGCAAAAAGGCACACAATACACTCAAATTGAACTTCTTTAAATCCTTTTTTGAACACCTTAAATTAGTTATAGAAGTTATAACTGATCTTCCTATTTGATAAACAAAATTTCAAATTAAAAAATTAAATTTTTATAAAGCCAATTCACCATGCTTCTTGGTCTTATTTTCTTTCATAAGCAGTGTTCATTCTTGGATATAATGATCATAATAAAGGATACAAGTGCCTACGTTTTAAAAGCTATTCATTTCTAAAAATGTGTTTTTTATTTATTTATGAAAATACATTTTCTTTAACCACTACTCTTTTTCTTCTCACACACCTACTTCTGTCACATCCGTTAATTCTTTGGTTCCTTCAGCTAATATACCACTTGTCTCTAGCTCTCCATCTATTGTTCCTCCTTCTTTGCCTTCACTTATATCTAATTCACCTACAGATATATAGAATGCTCAATTTGATACTACACAAAATTGTGCTTCTCCAACTTTTTTTTTTGTCTCAGCATGTTCAAACAACCATCAAACTGGCTAAAGATCTAATCCTCACAATACTTCAAATGTTACTTCTCCTCTGCTAAGCACTCACACAATGATGACCAAGGCTAAATTTAGTGTGCTTAAACCTAGATTATTTTCATGCTTCTAAAGAATCTTCCTTTGTGTCAGAGGCTCTTTCTTAAAATATCACTAAAAAGCAACAATGAATTAGAAGTATCAAGCTGGTCTCTTGTTTCCTATGTACTGGACGAAAACTCACTGGTTTCAAGTGGGATTTTAAGGTAAAGGAAAATCCGGATGGATCTATCTAGAAGTACAAAGCTAGGTTTGTAGCGAAGGGGTTCCATCAACAATTTGGCTTTGACTTTACTGAAACCTTCTATCCTTTGGTGAAACCAGTGACTATTAGAGTTATACTTACATTTGCCTTAGCTAAGCATTGGCAAATTCATCAACTTGACATCAACAATGTTCTTCTCAATTGTTGCCCAAGGATTTTTAAGTATTATTATTTATTGTATTTTGATGATGTTTAATTATTTTGATTAAAATATAATTTGAATTTTGAAAAGGTTGCTTGTTGGGATAAGTAAAATCTTTCACCTTTTTCAATGAAATCATTATGGAAGACTTTTTGTAAGAAAAGACAAAAGTTGTCTTGAGCCTTGTGAAAGTACAATAACTTTTTATTGGACTATGTGCTGTGTAGAAAAAGTTGGAAAGCAATCTGAAAAAGTAGGCTACACATTGACTCATGAAGTGTTTTTTAGAATATTCAACTGTGGAAAAATCTGAGAAGTCAAACGATAAGTCTCAATCAACAAAAGATCATGCTCGTTTAGCCAGAATTTTTCAAAAGACAAAACCAACGGCTATATCTCAAAAGTAAACGTTGCACACCACCCAGAACAGTGTCAGAGGCACTCCAACGTCCATATCTTTTACAGAATATAAGAGGATCATTTCACAAGCTTTGAAATAAGAGAAAAGAAAGAGAAAAAGAAGGAACAACACTTGAACTTGCTATTCATCTTCTTCTTCCATTTTCTAGTGCTATACTTGGAATATCCACTCTTCTTTTAGAGAGTTATTTGGTGAAGCTCCTTGAGAGCATTTGTTTATTCTTGTGAGAAGTTTTACTAGATTCTTGATAGAACAATCTAGTGGTTGGATTTGTAAAAGCTGTGATTGCTTTCCTTGGGTTTAAGGTTTGTAAAGGCTATGATTGCCTCCCTGTTTTATGAAGTTTTACTGGGTTCTTGGGTAGAAAAACTCAGTGGCTTAGGTTAATCCATGAGTGATTGTAAAAAGCTTTGTGCTTGAGCCTGTATTTTGGTGATTACCCATTTATAGTGAAATACCCTAGCTTTGTGCTTGGGGAGTGGATGTAGGATCTTGTTCATAAATCTAAACCACTATAAATCTTGGTGTTTTCTTTCTTTTCTCTCAAACTCTGTTATACTTTGATAAGTTTGCTGATTAGCTTAATCTTTTACTCTTTCTGCCTTATCCTTTGCTAATCAGTTTTTGAATTTAGTTTTTCATAACAGTTAAACTAAGATTTTCTCCTCATTTGCATACTGTGTTGTTCCAGACCAGTTTTGAATGTGATATTTATATCAATGGTTTTGATTCTTTAAACAACACTTTGAGGTTGAGTTGTTTCATTTAAAGAATAAGGAGTTTTATCTTGAAAAGTTTTAAAATTTATATACCCAATTCAACCCTCCCTTGTTGGGTGTTTAATCTATTTTTTCTAACAATTGGTATCAGAGCTTTTGGTCTCTTTTTGTAGGTCTAACAACCTAGAGAAAAGATCTACTTTTTCAAGATGAACTCTAATGCTTTGATTGACGGTCACTTTACAAATACACCTCCTTTCTTTGATGGAAACAACTACACATACTAGAAGGAAAGAATAAAAATTTTCATTCAATTCGTTGATTTTCAAATTTGGCTAGTTGTTGTCAATGGACCATATGTGCCAATGAAAACTATAGATGGAGAGCAAGTACCAAAGGAGCTGTCAGATTTTAATGTTTCTGACATCAAACAAATGGAGACGAATGCCAAGGCCATCAATATGATATACTGTGCTGTTAATACTGAGGAGTATAGAAAAATTTCAAGATGCAAATCAGCAAAGAAAATGTGGGATAAACTCCAAGTCACCTATGAAGGAACCAATGAGGTGAAGGGGACAATAATTGATATGTTAACTCATGACTATAAGCTATTTAAGATTATGCCTCAATTCACCTGCTATGAGTGCAAAAAGCAAGGCCACATAAGATCAGAATGTTCAGTCCTCAAAAACAAATCATTCAAAAAGAAACATAAGAAGAAAGCTATGGCTGCCACCTAGAGTGATAAAGACAATTCATTTTCTAATGTTAGTGATTCAGAAAATGAGCAATCTGCAAACCTCTGCTTCATGGCAAATGAACAATCAGATGATGAGGTAGAAAATTCTAACTCTCCTTTTACTTTTGAAGAATTACAAGATGCATTTGATTCTCTTTTAGATGACTGAAGAAAATTTCTTTTCAAATACTTTTCCCTCAAAAAAGATTCTGACAAAATCTCAGAAGAGCTTGAAACTTTGAAAAGTCATAATATTCTTTTGGAAAAAGAACTTGAGATGTTGATAAATGATTCTGATTTGAAAAATGAAAATGAATTTATGAAAAAGAAAGTGGAATCATTGACCAATGATCTTGAGAGATTTACTAAAGGGGACAAATATTTGAAAATGATGTTGGGTTCACAAAGATGTTCATTTGATAAGGTTGGTGTGGGATTTGATCAGTCAAAATCTGAAAAATACTACAAGAACTTCTTTGTGAAAGCCACAAATATATCTAGTCTACATCAAACGTGCAATTACTATGGACACAATGGTCATGCTTCTTATTTATGTTCTGTTAAGAAGAAGAATGGTATAAATGGCATGATTTGGGTTCAAAAAGATACATCTGTCATCAAACGATTAGGACAATTTGTTAAACAATCAGTCTCTAACTAAACAGGACCCAAGAAAATCTGGGTACCTAAAGTTAAGTAAACTCTAATTGCAGGTATGCCTACGGTCCAAACTCAGAGGGAACATGTGGTTCCTTGACAGTGGCTATTCTTGGTATATGACCGGTGATCCATCAAATTTCATCATGCTAAAATCTAGGGATGGAGGAAATATCACCTTTGGAGACAACAAGAAAGGAAGAATCATTGGTATAGGTAATATAGGTATAAATTCTTCTTTCACTATCAATGATGTTTTTCTTGTTGATGGCTTAAAGCATAATCTTCTTAGTGTTAGCCAACTTTGTGATAAAGGTCATAAAGTGACTTTTGAATATTCCAAATGCATTATACATAACATCAATGATGACACAATACTTTTTACTGGCCAAAGAAAAGACAATGTCTATGTTGTGTATCTAAAGGACCTTGGATCAAAATCTTTAAAATATCTTACTACCACTCAAGATCAAAGTCGGTTGTGGCATAAGAGATTGGGTCATGCAAGTATGCACTTAATTTCAAAATTCTCCAAAAATTATTTAGTTGTTGGTCTTCCAAAAATTTCTTTTGAAAAAGATCATGTTTGTGTGGCATGCTAACAAGGCAAACAAACAAAGTCTTCTTTTAAATCAAAAGACCACATTTCTACTTCAAGACCTCTTCAAGTTATGCATATGGATTTATTTGGCCCTACTAGAACACAAAATTTTGGAGGTAAAAAGTATGGTTGTGTCATTGTGGATGATTTTTCAAGATTTACTTGGGTATACTTTCTTGCTCATAAGGATGAGAGTTTTGAAGTTTTTGAAAAATTCACCAAATGTGTTCAAAATGAAAAAGGCTATATGATTTCCTCTATTAGGAGTGATCATGGAAAAGAATTTGAAAACAAAGCCTTTGAAATATTTTGTGAAACAAATGGCATTGATCATAATTTTTCTTCTCCGAGAACTCCTCAACAAAATGGAGTGGTGGGAAGGAAAAATCGCACACTTTTAGATATGGCAAGAACAATGCTATGTGAAAATAATTTGCCTCAATATTTTTGGGCCGAAGCCATAAACACCACTTGTTATATTCTAAATACATGCTTGATAAGACCCATTTTGAAAAAGACACCTTATGAGTTATGGAAAGGAAGAAAGCCCAATATAAGCTATTTTCATGCATTTTGATGTAAGTGCTTTATCCTCAACAACAAGGAAAACCTTGGAAAATTTGATTCTAAAACCAATGAGGGTATCTTTCTTGGCTATTCCTTATCTAGTAAAGCTTATAGAGTTTACAATAAGAAATCCTTAATTGTGGAAGAAAGCATGCATATTGTTTTTGATGAAGCTGATCATTCTGATGTGAGAAAAGATGATGATGAGCTGACAGGTTCAAAGGAGCCTGATCATTTGCTAAACGATCAGTCTAAGAACGATCAGCCAGATTCACAGAACTAGCAAGTCCAGAAGTTGCAAACACTGATGCTGGAACAAGTGAACAACCAGGAAAAGAATTTCAAAATATCACATCCATGAGCAAAGTTCCAAGAGAATGGAAGTACTCCTCAACATACCCAATGGATTACATCATAGGAGATCCATTTCAATGGATGAAGACAAGATCATCCTACAAGAGTATGAACAACATAGCTTTCATGTCTCAAATCAAGCCAAAGAATATAAATGAAGCTTTGAATGATGATTCTTGGATAAACGCAATGCAAGAGGAACTTAATCAATTTGAAAGAAATCAAGTTTAGTCTCTTGTACCTCATCCTAAAAGTCAATCCGTGATAGGCACAAAGTGGGTATTTAGAAACAAGCTTGATGAAGATGGAAATGATGTAAGGAACAAAGCAAGGTTAGTTGCCCAAGGCTACAATCAACAAGAAGGTATTGATTTTGATAAAACCTTTGCTCCCATAGCTAGATTAGAATCTATTAGAATGTTACTTGCATTTGCATCTTACAAAGGCTTTAAACTTTATCAAATGGATGTGAAAAGTGCATTTCTCAATGGTTTTCTAAATGAGGAAGTTTATGTGTGACAACCTCCCAGTTTTGAAAATCTACATAAACCAAACCATGTTTTTAAACTTACTAAAGCTTTATATGGTTTGAAACAAGCCCCAAGG
>JASKGM010020747.1:0-30111 GCA_034509205.1 Ceratonia siliqua | reverse complement strand
CTCATAATTTTTATATCTACTTTTAGCTTTGAGCCAACTAGTGGTGTGTCAGCTGTCATATCTGACATCATCAGAAGTAAGTTTGAGGGACCATAGATTCAGTGGACCAACGTTCTTGAAGATGTCAAAGATATGTGGTTCGAAGAGTTTAAGGTAAATTTGATTGTATTTACTTGATTTAAGAAAATATGTGCTAATATTATGATTCTTTCTACTTTATTGCTAATGTTTTAATTTACCTCAATGCAGAAGAAATATAAATGGTCCTTACCGATGATAGGAAGGTTAAGAAACATTTCAATAGCAAAGGTGGAAAATGCATGAGAAATGTAATGCAGAGAGTAAGAGAGAAACAATGCACTGGGTCCTGGATCCCTGCTGAAGTTAGAGAAGAAATGTTCAAGCAACGGGAGCATCCAAAATTTAAGGCCATGAGTGAGCAAAATGGCAAAAATAGGCTTTGTGATGCCGATGTCTCACTCCACACTGGTGGTTCTGTTTCTGCATCAGAGCACAGGAGGAGATTGGTATTTGCCTTCAAAATCATTTTCATTTCTCTTTAAATACTCTCAAATAATTAATTTTTCTCCTTTGGTGTTTGTATGCAGAGGGAGCTAACTCCATTTGAGCTCTTCACGCAGATTAAGCAGTGCAAGAAAAAGGATGCTTGGGTATCTGAAAAGGCTGTACAATATGCTGTAAGTTTTCTTGCCCTTAATGTATCATTTATTATTTCTCTTGTTGATGCAATTATGCCAAACTAATTTCTTTATGGTTGGGCGTATTTTTCAGGCAGAATATACAAAGCGGAAGGAAGAGATGAGCTCACAGGCGTCTGTAGAAGGGGGTACTAGTATTGCACATGAGCTCTCTGCTGCATCTGAAAACAAGCTATACTTGGATGTGGTTGGTGGAATCAATAAGAAGGGCCGGGTGTTTGGCCTTGGGAAGCAGGCAACTTATTATACTGAGAGTTCTTCTGCTAATGTTGACCAAGCTAGTTCCCTTTATAAGCTTTAGACCATGCGGCAAACAATCTCTCAATTGTGCTTGGAGTTGCAGGAAAACAAGGAAACAGTGCGTAGTCAACAAGAGATGATGCGGAACCAACAAGATATGATGCGGAACACACAAGATATGATGCATCTTCTCTTCCAACACATTGGGATTACTCCTCCTGCTGAAGCCAATTCATATCAACCTCCAGTTCCTACTCCAGTTCCTCAGCCCTCTGTTGCAAGCGATTCACCTGGCAACCAGGACATAGGTGATGATTTAAACGATGATTACGATCAATAAACAATAATATTTGTTAACAACATTTAAAATTTTTTTTCACAATTATTGTATATATTTAAATTATTTTTTAACTATATTAAATGCAGTATTTGATTTTCTTTCCTTTTAGGGCCTTCAATTTTGATTGTTGAATAAATCTGACAGGAAATTACATGAGGGAACCTCTAAAAAATGAGTAGACAAGGTTTAATTTTTTTAAAATTAGAGGGGGAGTTAGAGGCGGCCATACTACGCCTCAAAATCCGCCTCAATTTAAAGGCAGAAATAGAGGCGGGTTTTTATCCGCATCTTTTGCAATCAGAGGCGGACTTTAAGTCCGCCTCTAAAGCTACTCCTCCCATTAGAGGGGGGTTTAGAGGTGGATAATGTCCGCCTCTAAGCTCTTTACTAAGAACTTTTTCCCCCCCATTTAGAGGCGGATTTTTTATATTTAGAGGCGGATAAAATCCGCCTCAAATATGTTGCAACGCCTTATATAGAGGCAGAAATATTTCCGCCTCTAAATTGTCTAAGGCAGATTTTTCTCCTTTAGAGACGAAAATATTCCGTCCCCAAATGACTTTTTTTTTTTGTAGTGTAAGAAGGTAATAGAGGGCGAAGGAATACTTTGGAGAACAAGAGATCGATTCAAGATCTAAATGACCTAATCCAATAAGTGGCTATTGCAAGACATGGAGAGCCAAACTCCTTCGGAAGATTTAATGAGGACAAATGGAATGACTAATCAAAGGATGGTTTTAGGAAAGAACAAGAAGTAGAATTGGATTCATCATATGACACCTACGTAGTGACGACAAATCTGAAAATTTTAACTAGTGGAGATAATAAATAGATTATAAATATTTTTAATAAAAGAAAATACTATAAATATATATAAATGATAAATCATATGAAAACAGCTTCTAAATTTTTATGGAGACAATTTCTTTTTACATATATTCATTAAAAAAATTTAAACTTTTTTTAGCTCATGGGACTATTCGTTGCCCCCACAAGCTAAAACATGGATTTGCGCCTACAGTAAGTGGGAAAATAATAATAAGAAATACTAGAATGATCCTCCCAAGACCACCCTCTCATGATTTAGACATCAAGCCTGGCCAAAAAAAATTCCTTGATCTCCTTTACAATTTACATACACAACCTTCTCCTCTAAGTTAACAAATCTTGCAATTGCTTGCCCCTTCCATTGGAAAGCTAGTTAATAAGATAGGCATAGTTAACAGAATCTAATTTAACATGTCGCCTTCTCAGTCGCTTATAAAATGGTACACTCAATCCTAAGTCAAAGAGGAACAGTTAGCTCTCTTATTGATATTATCCTAAACCCCCCATTGTATAGCTCTTAAGGTCTCCCCTTATCTTGATTTTAACCTTATAAATCTCCCTTAATCCTATAGCTAAAACTTAATATCAACGCTATGATTTTATGCCAACATGGCATTAAAAGAACTATAAAATTTAAGGGATATTTAAGTGAGACTTAATTCATCCTAATGTTTTTCACTACACTCATAAAGCAAAGGAACATAGAACAAATGTATGAGAAATTTCTTTTTGTTTTAGTTAACAAAATGGCACTTGATTGGACTTGAAACTTTCTCTATTTAGGACGCTTCTTTTGTCTTTACATTTTTTTTTTGGAAAAGAATGAAATAGTTACATATTATAAAGATACCAAACATTATACAAACCTCTAAACGAATGATACCTGCAGCTTCTAATAAACCTGCTAAAAGTATTGCTCAAGGTACCTTGTCTCGGGGATCTAAAACGAACAAACAAGGACTTCATATCCAGCAAGCACAAGTATGGAGATATTGTAAGGGCAGGTAGACCATTGTTGATATAATTAAGTACACCCTTTGATGAACAACCTATTTGGATGTCTGTCACAGTGATCTCAATTAAGTGAACCAATACTTGTTTGATACTTACAGCCACTACAAGAAAAGTTAAAAATAGCTATGGACCAAATCCTTCCCTAAAGCTTGAACCAGGGATTTGGTCTACAGTGAAAAAAGGTCGCTAAATGGAGAGAAAAAATTTTCCAACTGAACTATATATTGAGGGAAAAATTTGCAGTTAAACTGTAGTAATTCTCTCGTTTAAATTTTTAATTATTGTTTCATAAATCTCTTGCTATATGGTGAATCATTTTCTTCGCTATTATGTGGCTATTCCCTCAACGTTAGCATCCAATCTATTGTTAATCTGTAGCTAATTCCTCGTTAAAAATTCAAAGTCAACATTTCCTGGCTTGAATCTGTAACTAATCCCTCGTTATTTCCCAGATAAGTTGTTTTTTAGTTAAAAAAATTTTTTTTACAGTACCCCATGTACAAACTAACACCCTCCAAATGCAAACCCAAACACCAACAATCCATGAAAAAGACTCAATCAAAGTGTTCATTCATTGAAGCTATTCAAAGTTACAAGGTAGAGTTGCAATTATATGTTCCAAATGCTAAACTCAGCAAAAATAACTAAAATATTCATGCACAATCCATAAAAAAGAAAAAAGACTAAATGAACTAGTCCCTAAGGTATACATCATCATGTACATCCTTATCACCCTCATGTTCCGATGCTGGTGCCCACAAACATATTTAAACATATTGTTAAAAAATATGCATCAAGTATAAGCATTTAACATAAAACATTTAAGTGACAAAACCAATCTTGCTACGAAATTAATATATTTATCGGTCACTAATAAAAATATCATCAGTCTCTGACCCATGGTTGTCAAAAATAAATTATATAACATATCCAAATACTGTATGGCATATAGTAGCTGGGAGCAGCCAATTTTTTAAAATAACTTAGAAGCTAACAGCCTAAATGGACACTTAATTAAATTTACGCGTGGCTTCTGGGTAATTTATAGTGTAGTGCATGCATAAGCTTGCTCTAACATATTATATCATGTTGTCCTTCTATTCAAACCAAACCCTCATTTGGCAAATTCAGAGACAACGAAACAGGAAACGCAAGCCAAGAAGGGCCCAAGCCAGAATCCCAATCCCAGTTACAGTCATGGACACAAACATGCCATGGCCCATGCATGCGCTGCCACCACCATACAATAAGTTCCCTTCTTTTTTTTTTTTTTTTGGTCATAATCAATAAGTTCCCTTTAAAACTAGGAAAAGTATGAGAAACACAAGTGTAACTCATTCTTTTAGTCCTAATTGTAAATAACATCGTGCACTCTAAGAACTTGTAAGTCAACAAGTAAGTACTCCAATTTTTTAGCAAACAAATACCCCATTATACTGTAATTCATTCTCAACTTTTTACAATCCTACTATCACATCTTGCTGTGATTGCAGCTGTAGATACAGAAAAGCACATAAAAGTACAGTCTCTGGCATTAGGTGTAATTCTAATTTCCCATATGCAGGGATTGACATAGAAAACCATACAAGTATAAAACTCTTAAACAAGTGACCTGAATCAACTCCTCTAGACTAGATTAGCTTCTATTGTCTACCCAGTGAGGCTTCAGCATTTTGTACTGGACCATAATAAAAACTATTCTTCTTTCTTAATGAACACAACAAAAATAGGGGACATTGTATGTTCTTTCAAGCATTGGTATCATGAGATATTTCTTAATTGACAATTTATTAAAAAAAGAGAGTAATTTAACTAAATCATACCCAAAAGATATGGTGTACATCATTTTAGTACACACAAGATTTTTTACATTACCTTGGCACCCAAATAGTCCAAAATGTCACTGTTAGCCGCCCAATTATATTAACCTAATGATTTTTCCTGCGTGGCTCTGTTAATTCTCAAATTGCTCGTTAACTTATGACTTGGCAGGATTATAAGATCCACATTGAAACGTTAGCCCGAAGGTTTTATTAAGAAAATATTTGGAGTATTAATGATAACAAATCATTTTAAAAATTGTTTTTAAGCCATAATTTTTAAGATATTCAAATAAAAATTCAAATAAAGTCAAAGAAAAAATTACTACATTAGTTATTTGCTATTTTGGAAATAGAATTTTGTGGAAATAGTGAAGAACATGAAAGGAAAAATGCAAGTGGAAAAATCAAGGAAGAAAAGACAAAATAAAGAAGGCTAACTGTCTCAGCTAATGGAAAGTCAACATTGAAGAAGAGAAAACCATAAAACAAGAAAAGAGAAGAGAAAAAGGTATGAGATAGGGAAAAGAAAAGCCATATGACATTTGGGATCTTTAGAAAAGGTAAAAGAGTCAAGGAAAGAGAAAAGAATGTTTGATGGTCCATAAGGAAAATAGGAAAAATCAAGGAGGACTTATTGTTGACTTTGGAAATTTGATGATTTACCAAAAATACAAAAAAATAAAAAAAAGAATGGTCAACTTAGCATTTTATTTGCAATCAACAGTGGAGATTCAAAATCTAGGGATGATGAAGAAAAAGAGAAATAAAGAAGTCAGGAGCTCAAAGAGGAAAAGTACAAATTTAATGGAAGATTCAAATCCCACGATTGGAGGCAACGATTGAAAGAAAAATGCAACCAATGACTAACTTTGAAAATTATAAAAAGAAGACGAAGGAACACTGCATGAAACACACTAAAGCTGCTTGTCTAAACCTGTGAGAAATATTTGCATATTACTGTTCTAGTTTTGTTCATTACCTATGAGTTATTGTAAAAGAAAAAGCCAAAGTTTGTGAACGCAAAAAGGCATATCCCATATACTCTAAAAGAGAGTCTTTTCTTTTCATCTCAACTTTCTGATTTCGTTTGTGGTAAGGAGTGAAAACCATTGGTGTGTAGTTGGTGGTGAGTTTGGAAACTATCCTGTCAGTGGTAAACAGTAAGACCACTTGTTTCTTGTGAACAAGGAAAACCATGATTGAAAAGGAGTTGTTGATTAGTAGAGAAAAATCTTTTGGCAGTCAAGGGGACTAAACGTAAGTCTCACATTGAGGTCGAACCAGGATAAATTATTATGTTCCTCTCCATCCCCTTTCTGTTCTTTAAGTTTTATTTTGGTATATGAAACAGACTAATTCTTAGGTATCTTAAAAGTTTTTAGGGAGTACTTTCAAAATATTTTTAAGATGTGTATTGGAATTGATTTTAGTTTTGTTTTACAAGAAAATATAAAAGGTTTAAATTTTTATATTGTACCAATTTACCCTTCCCTCTTGGTACTATTTGACTTTAGTGCAAGTCTCGGTACAAAGCTTAATAGCTAGAGCAAAGATCCAGACACCATGTATCAATTCTAAAATGAAAGATCCTACTTTCTTGAGGGTTAATCAACTTATCGTCCTCCTTACTTCAATGGGAGCCACTATACTCATTAAAAGGCTAGGATGAAGATATTCATCCTATCCTCTAATTACCCTGCTTGGCAAGCCATTCAGAAAGGACCAAAGATCTCCACCAAAATTGATAATGGTAGAAAGACGGAGAAACATAAGGATGAATGGACAGAAGATGATATAAAAATGGTGCAAGGCAACTCTCGTGTTACATTATCTTTTGTGCATTAAGTAGTGTTGAGTACCATAAAATCTCCTACTGTGATTCAGCATAAGAAATGTGGGATAAACTAGAAATCACACATGAGGGTACAAAAATGGTCAAGGATACAAAAACAAATATGCTTGTCCATGAGTATAAGCTATTTATGATGAAAGAAGGAGAAACCATATAAGGGAAGTTTTATAGATTTTCCAAGAAGATCTCAAGTCTCTTGGAAAACCTTACACAAGAGTGGATCAAGTTATAAAGATACTAAGGAGTTTACCCAAGACATGGGGGTCTAAAGTAGATACAATAGAAAGTGGTTATGTGAGCTCAATCACTTATGTTGAGCTAAGAGGTATACTCATAGCTTATGAAAAGACTCACTTACAAAGATATAAGAATGAAGAAAAGACCACAAAAGTTGTTGCCTTGAAGTCTACTACGAATCAGAATAAAGTGAACGAAGAAGAAGATAAATATGATGAATGCTACCAATACTAGAGGAAGAACAATGGAAAGAAACCCTACAAAAAGAAAGTAATGGTGGCTACTTGGAGTGATGAAGATGTGCAGGAAAATAAAGACAACAATGATGATACAACTCAATGCTTCATGGCTTTTGGTGAAAATGATGAGGTGAAATCACTAGATGACTCTCTTTCTTATGAAGAATTAGATGATACTACAGATGAATTGTTAGAGGATCTAAAAAAGGTCATGAATTCATATACACAACTTGAAGATGAAAAAATGGAGATCGAAATAGAATTTGAAAATTTGGTAAATGAAATGGTCATCTTGAACAAAAAATTGGATATCTAAGAGGTGAAGTTAATAGATATAAAAATAAAGTTGTTAAACATTTATATGATGAAATAGATATTTTAAAGAGGAAAAATGTGGGATTAAAAAAGCGATTTAGCAAAGTTTGTTAGAGGTAGAGATACATTGGATGCTATGCCAGGGAGTCAAAATATATCTCTTGATAAAAGTGAAATTGACTACTTTATAAACTTCAATGTAAAATGGTATAACAATAGTTGCAAGAAAATGAATACCTCTTTCATAAAATGTAATTTCTACTGTAAAATTGGGCATATCACTCGTGCTTGTTTGTCAAAAATGAATAAGAGTATTTATAAGCTTGTATGGGTAACTAAAAGTATAGCTGGCACCGCTAACCCCAAGTGACCCAAAACAAATTGGGTACCTAAGAATGCTTGACTTCTTGTAGGAATGTTTAAATAGTAGCAACAAAGAACTGAGGTGATACTTAGTCAGTGGTTGCTCAAAATATATGAACGGGAATCTATTCAAATTTGTGTCCATGTAAGAAGTGGAATGTGGTAAGGTCACCTTTGGTGAAAATAAAGGAAAGATTGTTGGTATGAGAAATAGCTTGGTTTAAAGCATTTAGTATAATTTTCTCTTAATATTATTCATTGTTCCTCCCTATTCCCAAGATAAACTACTATGTTTCTCCTCATCATCTTTTTTTTTCTTTACGTTTTATTTTTGCATTCGAACTGACTAGTTCTTAAATACCTTAAACTTTTCAGGTACCTTAAAGGTTTTCAAGGAGAACTTTCATAATATTTTTAAAACATATATTTGACTTGGTTTCATATTTATTTTACAAGAAATCTAAAAGGATTTAAATTTTTATATTGTACCAATACAACCCTTCCTTCTTGGTACTGTTTAACTTTCACTTATATGAAAATGAGCAAAAGAGATATTCAAGGAGAAAAGGTGGAACACAAATAAGTGCAAGCTATCACTAATTCAAAGACAAAGTCAAATGTGAGAGCAAAAAGGAAAGAAAGAGAAAAGGCAAGAAATTAGAAAAGAAGAGGAATTGAGGGAAAGAAAGAATAAAAGAAAGAGAAGACCAAGGGATATAAGAAAAAAGAAGGACAAATAGATACTCTGGAGAAAAGAAAAACAACAAAAGAGAATGGACAACACAAAAGAAAAGGAAAGATGTGAAGTGGAAGCTATAGCAGACATACTTTATCTTGGGAAATGACAAGGAGGAAATGATAGACTCCTCTCTGCAGCAACAATAAAGCCAAGAACATAGGAGAAAAATCAGCTACATGTTCTTGCTACTTTGGTGAAGTAAAAATAGAAAGGTCAACCATGAATCTAGAAAGGGAAAGCTCTATTTTCACACAACAGAAAAAGGAAATAGTGCCTAGTCCTAGAGCATGATGATGGCATGAAGAAAGAAGCAAGATTCAAGGGAAAAATCTCTACACAAGTTGGAAAATGAGAAGTCTAAGATGTTATAGCAAAAGATTAAGGGGCAATAGCTAAAAGAGAGGCTGGAATCTTTAATGGCTATTTTCCAAAGAAGCTTAAAAGGAGAAGTCAAAAGCATTTGAAGTGATTGAAGAACAAAGAAGAAAAACTTGTGAACTTTCATTTTGAAAAATATCTCTGTCTTGTTTGTTTTCTTCATGCCTTAAGGGTGATTGCTTAAGAAAAACCATAGTGAACTTTCATCTGTTAATACCTACTCTGTTGAGAGAGTTCAATACTGTTGCTTATATTTTCATTATGTAATCATTGGTGGTGAGCAAGTGAAAACCACTTATAAATGTTATTGGTAAGCTTGGCAAAACCAACCTATTCATGGTGAGTGGGAAAAACCATTTGTTGCTAGTGAGCAAGAAAAACTAACTTTGTATTTTGGTGATTGATAGTGAAAAATCTCTTAGGAGTCAAGGGGACTAAATATATGCCTCATATATTTATAGGCCGAACCAGGATAGAACCTTGTGTCTTGATTTCTTTCATCTCCTCTCTATTTTATTTTTTTTGTGCATTGAACTTAATTTGAGTTGATCAAGATAACTGAAAACCTTAAGTTACCAGAAAATTTTTCAATTATCTTGATGAATTTTTCATTGCCACACTCACTGTTCTGAATCTTTTGAAAAGAAACTCATCTATTGTCAAAAGAAAGTATATTTTGTTTAAAATATTGATTAATTGACAAGTACCAATTCATCCCCCTCTTAGTACATTTAACTTTTAGAAACTACATCCATTTGCCCTAAAAATGTATCATATTAACCTTCAAAATTTTAGAGAAAAAGTAGGCCTAATTTCCTCCCTTCCCCATCGATTTTACAATGGCAGAGTAAAGAAAACATGAAAGTTGAATCTACTTAACCCCATTTAGATGTGGCAAAATGAGCCCAGCTTGATGGGTTACCTATATTAAACATAAAACAAGTAAGGTTGGACCATCAAAATGAAGGCCCAAAAATGGCTGGCCTATTTAACCTGGTCCGTCGCCGAGTCGAGTTGCCTTATGGTCCAACCAAAAAAAAAATTTCATGGGTCATTGGGTGACTTGGGTCAAAGCCTCAAAGGTCCATAATCCATCAGACCATTTCTATTATTCCAAATTAAAAACAAAAAAACAAAATTGGTTAGTTGGCTATTCTCTACTCC
This sequence comes from Ceratonia siliqua, assembly GCA_034509205.1. Taxonomy (NCBI): domain Eukaryota; kingdom Viridiplantae; phylum Streptophyta; class Magnoliopsida; order Fabales; family Fabaceae; genus Ceratonia; species Ceratonia siliqua. Next base: position 19,860 of record JASKGM010020747.1, on the reverse strand, counting down.
AAAGCTAATGGGGTCAAGTTAGCATATAACTAACCTTTGATTTTCCCTTGAGTTGATTTAGCCAATGACAATTATTTTCCAAATTTGGAAATGAATAAAGAACAAAAGGCTCATGTTTTTCAAATTTGGTTCCATCGATGTCAACAACTTTTTTTTTTTTAAATATCTTTCAGGAATAAGGAAATAATAAAGAGCATATTGTTTAGAGCAAAATCATTGAGAATTTTTTTTTTTATAGATATCCTTGATTATGTGCGAAGCTTCTTTAAGTTGATCATTCAATAATGTTGAGACATCCCAATAGTTATTTTTTAAAAACTTCATTGTATTTAAAAAATCATTATATCATTATAGTGAAATTAGTATGGTTGAGGTAAAAAAAAAAAAAAGATTATTATACTTTCACTCTTACACTTTTTAAAATATGTATTTCTTCAACCTTATAATTGTAGTTGATAGACAGTATTTTTAAACAATTTTTATCTATGTAATGTATATTTGAAAACTAAGATTAAAAATGGAATGTTACTAACCTTTGCTGGTCTGTTAATTTTTTCTAATAAACATTTATAAATAAATATAATTCAATTCTCTCAACTTATATATTTTATAAATCGTTCATAGGTGGTCGTATATTATTATTATAATTATTATTTTTTAAAGAATTATAGTTAGGGTTGGGCTGGCCAAATGGACTAACATAGGGTTGGACTAAGTCAACAATATACCAATTCAAATAAATTTGAGCTAGGCCGACTTAGCCCTATTTCACCTTTGGGCTAGTCGTGTTTGGCCCAACCCAGCTCATTTGTCAACTCTACTCCCATTGTTGCTGCAATGATCAAATTTGTGATGATTATGACTCTTTCCGACAACAATTTGCTCACCCACATTGAAGGACTTCAGCAACGGGTGAGATGAATTCTCTGGCTTGAACCTAGATGGTGAAAAGAAATCAAGGTTTTTTTTGTGATTGTGGATGTAAGGCATTATTATTAACATCAAGGACTGAAGGGAAACCTAGGAGGAGATTTTTTAAGTGCCCATTGTACAGGGTAGGTGATTGTATGCGTCTTTAATTTTTTGGCTCATGTTTGAGAAGGAACTAACATGTCATCCATTATGAATGTAGAAGAAGGTAGTAACATGTAATTTCTTTCAATGGGTGGATGAGGATTGACCAATTAGAACTGAGGTGACTGCAAATGCATATGAGAATAAGGTCACTAGTCTGTTATGTGTAGTTTTATGTTTGATTCGAGTAGTGTTGTTTGGTGCAAATTGTAATGTTTTAAGGCACATATTGTTGTAATGGCTGTGGCTAATTAATGAACAACAATCTTGTAAGGATGGTGTGTTTTGCATAATTTATTGGCATTTATAAGCCACTTTGTAATGTCAATGGAACTTTGCACTTCCCTAAATTCACAATTTAACATGATGTCAATGGGTACTTCCCTTATTTCACAATTTAATATGTATACTTACATTATGTATTTAAATATAGAATTTGCTAAATTAACAAAAGGTACACAATAGTAAAGTTACGTTTGAACAACTCAAAATAGTCTGCAATTATGATTACTTAGAATTGATAATGGCTTACAATGCCTTCAATACAAATCATCAAAAGAATGAATCCCATGATGCCATAAGAAATTACGTAAGTCCAGAACCCAAAATAACACAAAAGTCCTAAACCAACATCAACATTATATATAGGTTTCAAAACATTACATGAACAAAATTAATCAAAATAACAGGAGTGTTCATAATGCAAAATATCTTGGTTGCTGGAGTTGGTGGCAGAGTTTTGAGATTCTTGGGAAAAGTTAAGCAGTGAAGAGAATCTCCTTCTGCAGGCAATGTCTCCTTTGTGACACAAGGATGGCCTATCCAGTTGAAAGATGCAGGCCTCACCCATCTAGGCAGGTGGCTGGATGTTGGAGTTAGAAATGGATGCCTGAATGTGGGCTGTGTGAATGGAGGCCTAATTGAGGCTAGTTAGGCCTCATAGTGGGCTGTGTCATAGTTGCTCTGATAGCCTAGTTAATGTAGAACAATATAGCATGAACTTAAAAGAAAAATACCATAGATTAATTTAAAATTAATTATACTAGCAAACCAGTTCAATCTATTCCTATATCAAATTTTCATTCCATAAATCTTGCAGAACAACAGAATAATTCCATAAGTCAACAATATAACTGATAACACAACAATTCAGTCAAATACCATAGAAATGCATCCCTGTATAGTTAGTTATAGATTCCATAAGTGAGGTATGAACAAAATATGTCACTTTTATATATACCTTTGGGGATTGCAATTATTTTTCTGATTTTCTATTCCTTTTTTTAAAATTCTATATGGTACACTATTTTGTACTTGCTGCTATTTGTTGCCACCTTAATAAAAAAACTCATAAAATGAAATCAATGCACCAACAGGTTTTGAGATTGTTGGGCTACATTTTAAGGTGTTAGGCCATGTTCATTGGTCTTTTAATACCTTTTTGGGTTTCTCTTAGCATACTGTGATGTGACTAAAATGACACTAGACATATACTTTTACATCCAAACGCAAGACATATACTTTTTTAATAAAATAACTTCTACATAATTACATCAAAATACCAAATAGATGCTTTTTTTAAAAGAAAAATCACTTTTATTTGAAGCCTCAAAGTATAAGCACATCCAAACTATCTTTAAGTGCACTAATCATACAAGTAATAAAGTGGTGAATGAGTTATCGTTTCTAACGAGGATTGAGAAAAATATATAAATAAAGTGATTAAATTATCGAGGTTATTTGAGAGATCTAATAATAGAGAGTATGATGAAATAAATTCAACTAAAAACTTAAGAATAAGAAAATATCAAGATGAATTAAATATACAAATTTCAAGAGAAAATTTCTATGAGAAACAATGTTAAGGGTTCGATTTGAACTACACCTATGTATTCAAAAGATTTAAAAGAATAAGTTTCAACACTATAATTCATGAAATGGTAGAATTTCCAACATCTTAATTATCAATATTTTGGGTCTAATTAATTACCTCAAATATACATATTTCGAGTCTATTCTAGATTAATTCAATATATGATGCATTAGGTTTTGTGGAATAGTTTTTATGTTAAATCTCACTTTTCGATTATGGTTTAAATTGACCACATAAATATCCTAAGATTTGTTTCAGTTACTCTTATTCAATTTGTGGCATGCCCTATATATTGCTTTCATTCAAGATTCAATTTATCATTCAAATTTCATCTAACATAGATTTTCTATTCGACACATCACTATGCCCAACTTACAATCAACTAGATAAACAACATTAAGATCAATAAGACATGCTCTTTATGAAGAATAATTAAATAAAACTTATTCATATGAAAACTGAAGGCTTAGGTTTTGGTTCCATCTCCCTTTAACATAAGAAAACTACTCCATAATAAAACTCAATAAACCAAAGAGAATTTTGGAAGACATCACCATAATCAATTACAATTAAAGAAAAGAGAAGGAGAAAACAAAACTCTTAGTAGATTATTCCTCAAGGCTCGAAGCTCTTCTCCACCAATCATCTACATTTCCTTCTTTCTCTCCAAGTAACTAGAGCTGGTATACTCCTCCAATTTAGCTTCTCTTCTCTTCTTTAGGGTTGGTTCTCTTAAGGATTTTTTTCTATAATTCTTCTCCTCTAGAGGACTCTCACAATAGACTTGTAGAATTAAGGCTTTTTTCAGGAAATAAACAAGTTTCATGTTGCCGCAAGGATTGAGAAATTCGATTCACACTGACCGACATCTTCTGACCTAATTGACTTAATGATCCTAATCAACTAGGAAAAAAACATAATTGAGAAATTCAATTCACACAAATCTACATCTTGTGACCCAATTGACTCAATGATCTTGATCGATTGGGGAAAAGTGATAAACATAAGAATTGTAGCTCTGTCTCTTAGCTTTCCATAACAACAAAAATCACGTCATTTAGAAAGAAATTTATACCCCAATTACGGAGGTCGGACAGAGAAACTTGCCAAAAATATCAATTTGGAAGATTTCCTATTGACCAAGGATTTTCTTCATTTTCAAGGAAAGCTGAATATCCCTCTTCTTTTTGGTCAAAAGGCATACTAACCATGAGCTTGAGTCATTATCTCTTCATTAGCTTGACCCAACTCTTATGCTTGATGGACTTACATAGATAAACCTTATTTCCCTTAGTTTTTGTCATTTTGACCTTGCAAAAATAATTCATCAATTAATTATCTAATTCATACTGAATTGAGAAAATTAATCCATAAATTCTATATAAATATGAGGTAAAATATGAGTACAAATATGATTTATCAAATACTCCCAACTTTAGGTTTTGCTCAAGTTAAAGAAAAGAATAAACTTTAGTTAAAATGCACATGCTTGGTTTATCCTAATTGAAAATATCGTATAATCTAAAAGAAGTTAGGGTTTTCAACAAGCAAGAGTTAGAATTTGAACGTTAATAAATGTTTTCCTAATTCTCAATGTGTTTATGTGTGATTAGCTAATCAAGAAATTTTGTGGTTGCTGCATAGATCAATTTATGCAGCTAAATAACAAAGAATTGATCTCTAGATAGAGGAATGGAGCTTCATATGCTATTTTTCAAATCTCCTCTCCACTAATGTAGACGTACTCATAAAACTTATATTAAAATGTCTTTATTAAGTTCGTAACGTAAGGCTCAGGTATTGGCTAACAAGAAAAGGAAATGAGTTTATCAAAGTTAAGAGAATCATAACGATTTATGCACATCATAGGGTTTTTTTTTTTGTTTGACACAAAGTCATCTACGAAAATTTTCAAATTGATATGTATACATAATGAAAAATCACACCATGTATTTTTTTCAACTATCCCCTTCTTTATGCTATTATTATTTTTATAAATTTTCTTGAAAAGGTTATTTACTTATTTTTCGTACAATATAGGTAATGTCAGTGTGGCTAGAAAGAGATCATGATTTGGTCTCAATATGAATACTAATCTTCTAAAGGCTTAATGAGGTGACAAGTGATGTGCTCCCAAAGGAGTATCAAAACTGATCCTTGCTAGTGAGAAATTGCGTTTGAGTATAGTAATGAGAAAAGGTCATTCTCATTGAGGATTAAGTCTAATTGATAAGCCATAAAATTCTAATTACTATAATTTAACTACTGAATGAATAAAATGGGGTTTGTGAATGATTAATAAGTAAATGAAAATATAAAGAAAACCAAGAATCTCAAAACAAAAAGTAAAATAGCATGAAAGATTATAATGAGAAAACTGGTTAAAGGTTCACTCTCTACCACTAGACATGGACAACGATCATGATACCCAATATTATTCCCAACTCCTTATTGAAACTACTAATTGTAGATAGAAGCAACATTTACTACCCAATCTTTGCTTAAATTTTCGTTAAATGTGAACAGTGTTCTCTATTTACTTTTATCCTTTAAACAACCTAGACACAATGCTCTCTAGATTTAATTTAACACAAGCATTAAGATGAGAAAGATAGATTGATCTAAGCAATAATCACACAGGTTCAGATTATTTAACTTAGGCTATGTTCCCCATCACAGTCAATGAAAACTTGATCGTAATCATTAACTATGAATTACTACTCATGAATAAGAGAATAAGCCAGTTACGGATCCAATTCTCTATTCTAGCTTTAGATAATCACCAATGTTCATTTAGTTGGCCAACTAAACAAATCAAGATAACAATCATAAACCAATATCATAGAAGAAGATAGGCAATTTTGCAAGGAATTATGGAGAATAATATTCAGAAATCAATCTTAGCATCAAGTTTAGGGCTTTGAATTCACTCTTAACTGAAGGGGAATTTAGCCAAGCATATTTAGAAACTCCATAGAAATAAACATTAACGACATGAGGGATTCAAGAAAATGAAAGAAAATAGGAAGAGATGAATGGAAAAAATACTTTAAAGATCTCTACAAAGAAAATCTCCTCCATATCTAGCACTTGAGCTTCTACTCCTCTTTTCCTCTTCTCTTCTCTTGTTTCCTTTTATTGTCTGGTATCCCAAAAGCTTCTTATTTTGATGTAGAATATGATATTTAAGTGAAAAACGTGTGTGGGTGCTGTAGATTGGGTCCTTAGGTGTTGCAACACCCTGCCCTAGGGTACATAATTAAGGGTTTCTCAGTTTCCACCGCAGAACTCCTGTAGATAGGTGTCCATGAAAATTTAAGGTGCCTTATCGTCCTTCTCTAGGGTTTAAGATGAAAAATTCATCATTTTGGGCACCCCAGAGCCCTAGCATCTGAGATGGTGCTGGAATTTCATGTTTTGGGCGCTGTGACTCCCAAGCGTTGGGTTTTCCTCCTGTTTTACTGCATTGTGCCCTTTAACTTATAGCTAGGTCACTTAAAACTCTTAAGCTCATGTACTTTATCTCCAATTCATTTATATCTTCCAAAACACCTACAAGATGTAAAACACTAATAAAATCCTAAGAAATTCAAGGAACTAAGCAATTAAACATGAGAGAATTCAACATAAAATTCTACAAAGTTAAACACTCATCAACTAGTGATAGGATTTTTGTGGTAGGCTTGAAAGACTCAAATGGTCTAAAGATGGCCTAAATCATTTCTAAGCCTAATGTGTTGTGTAAGATTTCACCTCAACAAATTATCAAACAAGCTCTAAAGCTCCACAGGATGAGATTATGTCATGCCAAGTAATTCAGATAAATTTTCTCTTGGTCACAAAGCAATAACCTAATCATGGCTATGTGGTCAAATTGATATTAAGATTTGAGGAAAAGAAGGAATTAGCACAAGAATAAATCATCAAACTTAATCAACATTAGTGAAGGTATAGGCAACAAGATCAGTGGTAAATAACAGTAGTGACATTTCAACCTTTAGTGGCAACTTTTGTCTCCACTAAAGGCATTGTTCCTTGTAGTGTGATCCTCTACCTTATTAGCCTCCATCACCATTAATAAGTTCAATTAATTTACTCTTGTTCGACTTGTATATCTTATACATATGTTTTAACAATACTTACATAGGTTTATAGGCACCTAGTGGAATAGGAAAGTTTTCAGTTGTGAAATTACTCAATTACCCCATTTCTTTATATCCCTCTTTCTCATCCTTCTCATCCACTCCTAAGATTTCCGCTCTACTACCATCACAATTCCTTCGTCTCCGTATCTCCATCATCACCTCAAAGTTGTCACCTTCGGTACACTAGGTATTTTCCGGGTTTGGGGTTTCTTGATTATTGTTCAAAGCATATACTATAGATATGTAAAGTCTTTATTATCTTGTGTTTTAGCAAGGATGGATTAAGGGACTCTATCCATTGTTTGTTATGTGTTCAAGTCTGGGAGCCATTATTGATTTCACAATTACTCAATTATTCTGGTCTTTGTTTTTGAAAGCAGTGGTTTATCAAATTTCTTGTTTCATTTCTGTTTCTAGACACATAGCTTAGTTTGTTAGATTTCATAAATCTTGTAAATATTAGGTTTTAATGTTTGATTGATAAATTTTAAAATTACACTTGAGGATAACTTATATTGTCTAGCCAGTGCTGACAGTACCAAAAGTAATGGAGTAGCCTGGCGCAGTCTAATATAAGAATTCACTTAAATATTATATGAATTTGGTCCTTTATTTTCAAAGCTTCTCTGTCCTTTCATATCTGATTTAATTCTCAATGTTTTATTTTGATTCTCAATATTTTATTTCTTTGTTCTCAATGCATATGAAAGAAGCATTGCTTAATTTCAATTATCTTTTGATTGATATATTGCATAGAAATCTATTGAAGCTTAGTTGCTTGTTATTTTTGTTGAATCAATTGAACTTCTCATCATGCTTGTTTTTGGTCAAAATATTGGCATAGGGCAACAAGTAAGTTTTGTGCTTTATATTTAAAAGAATTTCCTTCCTATAAGCTTGTTCATTCATTCCTTGATGTGTCTTTGCTATACTAATACTAGCAATAAATATTTACATTGTTACTCCGCTATGTGGTTGTATTAATTTAATGAGAAAGAAAGGATTTGCCTGTGTGATTTTGAATGCATTATAGGATATCTGCACTATTTTGTTATCTATGTTTATGGAATGTGATACCACTGTACTTAGGCTTCTACAATTCCTATGCTGCCATATTATACAACGAGGAATTCTATTGTTTTTTCTTTTTCAGAGTTTTGTCCTAGTTTGTTTAAAATAATGAGAGCTTTATATGCATATATATGTATAATAATCAATATCTATATTAAACAATACAAGAAATGTTATGAAAACTAGCCTAGACCAATCAATTGGGCCAAAAAAACTATGAACTGTCCACTTAACTGGTCCGAGCACCCCTAATAAACTGGTTGTTTAAGAACTGACCTTAAACTCGGTGAACTGGGTTTCACCCGTGAAAATTGGCTAGTCTAATGGGTTCACCAGGTTTTGGTCTTTTTTTTAGGTGAAACTTGCAACAAACAATGTCTCTTCATGTGGTTAAAAAAAAAAGGAAAGGCGTTGTTTAGGGAAAGGGGCTTAGGTTAACACAATTATCACTACCAGAAGGCAGAAATGAGCATAATATCATCATGAAGATGGCAAGATGCTCTTTACTTTTCTTCCTGTTCGATGGTTGTTGCGTTATTGATTCCCTCATCAGCCACCGTCACTGACGGCCATCGCCTCTCCTTCACCGGCCACTGCCACTGCCATTTGTAGCCATCCTTTTGGTGTGTAAGTTTTCTAACTTTTCTTTCTTATTCATGAGTTCGTGACAGTAAATTCATTTATGGCTCTTCTTGTTAAATAAAAAGAATCCATCCATTACCCATCTATAAATATTTCATCATATTACAATGGATTGAGTAACTGATTAAGAGATACTAGAAACAAGCTGCTTCTTAATGTTTAATTTTATTTCTGTTCTGAGATAAAATTAAGTGACTATATATGTGACTAACAAAATTGAAGAGCAACTCTTTTCTAAACTATTCACTTTTTAATGAAAACTAGTCTTTGTTAAATTAAAAAAGAGAGACCTAAAAGCAAGTCTCTATGGGATCCATTGTATTTGTTTCATAACTAAGATAAGGTGCCTTAGAAATAAATTATACAGAGCAAATAAGTTATATGCCATTCCATTACTAAGCTCTTAAATTGAAAATATTTTCCTGGAATATTTAACATAAAGTATATGTTCAAAAGATAAGATCGACAAAGGTTTACATATGAAAGTTCTTGTCATTTTCTGTTCTTTCCTTAGGATGCATCCATTGGAAAGAAATTGCCATGTAACTTGTACCACTAGGTATACAAAAACTATAAATTAAATTAAATTTATGTAAACTTCATTTTCACTTACCCTCACATAGTCACAATAGAATGTGGTGGTTGGTGGCGAGATAATGAAAAAAATATTTTAGGTGAGCTTTTTTTAATGAAGAGTCATCATGTTATTTGAATCTACCTGGTCATCTTTAATATTGATTATGATTTCATACCATATTTGACACTCTAGTCTCACCCAATTAAGCTTTATCCCATATTATTACACTTGTAATTCTATCAAACATTTGGCAATGATTTTATTATATTATCTTGGACACTCATTTTCTCATAATGATAATATTAATCAGCTGACAAAAGTGTTGTTTGATTTGAGAAAGTTAGGCTTTAAGTGTTGTAACAATGTAGGCCTTTCATAAAATCTAGCAAAAGTGGTGGCATTGTTAGGTGTTGTAACACTTCTTCTACACTTTTATATAAGTGACTATATATGTTATTTTAGACTTAGAAATAAATTAGTAAATTACTGACACTTGCCAACAAAAATTGCATGTACTTGTTTAGTTTTATTCCTGTTTAAAGGAGAACCGATATGTGCCTTCTAGGGTCTATTTAAGTTATTGCAACATTGATATGTGCCTTAGGTAGGATGAATCCCACCAATGAAAGTAATGATATGCAAAGTTCAGACAGGCAATCTATAGACTTTACAACTGTTCGTGGAAGATTGATCTTGCATGGGAGCATTTTACTTTGAACAAAGAAGGAAAAAACATATATATAAATTTGTCTATATTGTGGCTCAGTATACAAGGGTGGAGGTATAAATAGAATGAAGTACCATTTTGCTGGCATACCAGGTTAAATAGCTGCTTGTAAGAAAGTTCCTCATGATATTCGCCATCAAATGGTGGAGATTTTGAATCAAAATAAGCAAAGTAAGGAAAGGTTAAATGAATTGAATGAAGCATTTGAAGATGCTGAAAAGGAACAAGAAGTTCAAGAAGTTCAAGAAAGTATGCTTGTCCTTCCGAGAATCAAACTCCAACACAAGATAAAGGAAAGAAAAAAAAAAGCAAAGTTTGACATTGGTAGTTATTTTGCTCGAAGAACAACCTCTGGTTCCCAGCCAACCTTCAAGAGTGTATTAGCAAGTAAAGAAAATTACATAAAGCTTATATGAAAGTATCTAGATGAATTCTAGATGCTTGTATTCCATTCAATGATGTTCAATTACTATACTTTCAGTCAGCAATAAATGTCATTACTGCTATTGGACCATGATATCAAGGTCCATCTTATCATCATTTGAGGGTTAATTTGCTAAGAGATTGTAAGAAAGAGTGTCAATGACTTGTTGAAAGCTATCAAAGCAATTAGGAAAAATATGGATGTACAATTATGACTGATGGTTGGAGTGATCAAAGGCAGATAACATTGATAAACGTTTTGGTATATTGTCCTAATGGAATTGCATTTGTGAAATCTGTTGATGCCTCTGATGTGGTGGAAGATGCAAAAAACTTGAATAACTTGTTTGTAGAAGTTTTTGAGTGGGTGAGACCTTTTAACCTTGTGCATGTAGTGATAGATAATGCAGCCAATTATGTAGTAGATGACAGGTTGATGCATGAAAGATATGCGTATATTTATTGGTTAACTTGTGCCGCTCATTGCTTTAATCTCGTTTTGAAAGATATTGGTAGCATGCCTCATGTAGTAAAGCTTGCACAACAGGCTTCAAAAGTTACCATTTTTATTTACAATCATATGATATTTTTGTCTTGGCTTAGGAAAAGATCTGGTTAGACAGAGATTGTGCATTATGGAATGACTCGGTTTGCTGCTACTTTTATCACTTTGAAAAGCCTTTATGATCATAAGTAACACTTACAAGCTTTAGTGATAGACAATCACTTTACAAGTCATAAGTTGGGACTGAGTACAACTAGAAAAATTGTTAGTGCTATAATCTTGAATAATCAATTTTGGAATGACTTCTTCCAAATTTTTCATGTTGTGGCTCCCATTATTAAGTTGCTAAGAATTATAGATGTTGATAAACCATCTTTGGGTTATGTTTATGAAGGCATGCAAAGGGTTAAGAATGCAATAAATGAGATTTTTAGGAACAAGAAAAGATTTTACTTGCCTTATACATAACTCATTAAGGCTCGATGGGATAAGCACATGAAGCATGATCTTCATGCAGCAGCTTAATTTTTGAATGCTACATTCTTTTATAATGAAAAATTTTGTGAGAAGAATAAGGTCCTCACCAGCCTTTTTAATATGCTTGAAATAAGAAGCATTTGTAGTGATTCATTAAGAGCATTTAATGAGATAAAACTGTATCGAGAATGCAAAGGCAGTTTTGGTCGATCATCTGCCCTCAATGCAGCAAAGACAACGCAACCTGGTAAGTAATAATTTATTCTTCAAAAATTTAAACAATTATAAATGTTTTCTTCATTTATTACTTTGACAAATCTATTATAGTGATTATGTTTGGTCATATATGTAGATGATTGGTGGAAATTGTTTGCTACTGATGCTCCAATTCTAAAACAAATAGCAATTCATATTCTTAGTAAAACAGTTTCTTCTTCAAGATGTGAATGAAATAAGAGCTTCTTTGAACATATCCATATAAAGAAAAGGAATAGACTAGAGCATCAAAGACTTAATGCTCATGTATATGTTACTTATAACTTGCATTTAAAGAACAGGTATATAAATAATTAAATATTCAATACATTTTTATTATTACTTATATTCTTTATTTACTTATTTAGTACAATTGTATATTTGATATTTACTTGAATGTTTTGTTTTAGGTTCCATTACAACACAATTAAAACTAGAAACTGTGATCCAATTGACTATGAATGCATTGACATGTTTGATTATTGGATCGTTAAAGGGGAAGCACCAGAGTTTAACAATGATGATGTTGACAATGATGTTGATATTAATGCTATCTATGAAGAAAATGCAATTCCAATAATTGGTGACCCTTTAGTATAAAATGATGGTAAATAATTCAATATCCTTAATCTTTGACTTTAATATTTTATATTATGTAAAAGTCTCAGGTATTATTGTATTATTTTTATATAAGATATATTTGATATCATAATTAACTTTAGTACTTTGCTTGTTTTTTAATTAAGTGGGGAAGATGTTGATGTTCCAGAATAACCATGTGTGGATTTGGCATCAATTGATGATCTTAATGATAATAATGATTCTGGTGGTGGTGACGATCCCATATGATTCGTTGGAATTAATGTTGATGAATGTTATGACTTATGATGATTGAGAAATTTAAGATTATGGACTTATTTTATTTTGTGATGTTCATGAATGTTGAATATTGATGACTTTTGTGATGATGGTTTGAACTTTGATGGATGGCTCGATGAATGTTAGTGACTTGGTGTTTATTATAAATTAGTTGATTATTTTTTTATTTAAGTAATAATATATATATATATATAATATATTAGTATATTGCATTATATAATATATATAATTATATTAATATATGTAATATATAGATTAATAAATAAAAACATATTATTTAATTAAAATCCAGTTTGATAGTGGTTCACCCTGGTTGGACCACTAACTCGTGACCTTCTGCCTTCACCGATTCAATAGCCGGTCTGGTTTTTACAATATTGGTATAAAGAGATAAGAAAGATTAAATATTAGCTACTCATAAACATTTATTTTAGGCACTTTCATGTGTTCCCTTGATGCCTTTTAGTGAATGATCATTTATTTCAAAACAAAAGGGGAGAATATAAAATAGTAATACTTCCAAATCAGTAACCTAGGAAAAAAAACTTGTGGCACTTTGTTGATCTATTTTAACGTTCCACTTTGTTATAGACTTACAGTTAAAGTCATGGATCAATTGTGAAATACAAGGAAGACGTAGATTATCGCAATTTTAGTTTTGTATTTGGAAATACTAAATGATTTTATCATGATATTGATGTTAGTTTGCACATATATTATAGATGATTATCTTACACATCATAAGAATAAGACTTGGGATGCATATAGTAAGCATTTAGTGAGGGACGTTAATTTTGATAGGGTGGTTTTTGTTTGGTTTAGCATGTTTAGAAAACACTAGGATGTATAGGAAGAGTTTCCATTCCTTATGCCATATGTTGAGAATGATGGGTCAATTAAAGCCATATAGAAATATGGGAGTGGAAGAGATTGTGACAATTGTTTTACATATACTCTCTCTTGATGTTAAAAGTAAAGTAATTAAAAGACAATTCATGAGGAGTGGTGAGAGAATTAGTAGGAGATTTAATAATGTTCTGCATGCCATTCTAAGGTGCTAACTAATGAGAGATGGAAATGGTTCAAAGTAATTTTTAGTTTTTCATTAAGAATAGCAATAGAACCCTTTTTTGATTTTGAACTCTGGTGATTGTGGGTTTTTTTGTTGTATTCAATATAGAATTGCTTAGGAGCACTATATGGAATGTATATCAGGATAAATGTATTAGAAGTTGATAAACCTAGATACAGAACAAGAAAGCGAGAATTAGCAACCAATGTACTAGGAATTTGTTCTCAAGACATGCAATTTATTTATGTCTTGGCTGGGTGGGAAGTTTTAGTTGTAAATTCTATGGTCTTAAGGGATGCTATTTCTCATGGGAATGGCCTCAAAGTTCCTTAAGGTACTTCATGTACTTGTACAATATTTATATAATTTATGTAGATTGCATATGAACTTAATTAATCTAAAGTTGTATAATTTATAATAGGTTATTACTACTTATGTGATGCTGGATATATGCATGGGGAAGGGTTTTTAACTCCTTATTACTACAAGAGTATTTTAATAAATTACATTCCTAATCTAGAAATGTAATTGAGAGATGTTTTGGATTGCTAAAAGGGCGTGGGGCAGTTTTAAAGAATAAGTCATTTTATCCAGTTAAGACTCAAGTAAGAATAATCACAGCATGTTGCTTGTTGCATAATCATATTAGAAAATAAGAGTTGTGAAAAAACAAATATTCCAATAATGGGTGAAGGTAATGATACAATTATTTAGCTTATCTTAACATGTTGGCTCCCTTTATTACATTATTTATTTATTTGTTGGATGCTTTTCTTTATTCATTTCTCATGCATCAACTTGTTTCGATTTCAACTTATTCCTTTTACGTATTTATTTTGTCTCTTTCTCTACGGTCAGATCCAAATGATAAAGGTTTCTTCAAGAAGTCATTCCCCCTTTTTGATGACTTGGCATTAGTTTGTGGAAAGGACAGAGCCACTAGGGCTAATGCTGAAGATCTTGCTAAGGCAATGGACAAAGAGAGGCAAGAAGATGCTCTATCTGTAGTTGATGATGTTAACATAAATAAGACTCCCATTGATTATGTAGCTGAAACTCAACTTCCGCACTTTCCAGGCCATTATTGCACTCACACTGGTATTGGTGCTTCAAATGGCTAAAATTTTGCATCTAGTGCAAGGGGAAAGAGGAAGAGGACTAGAGGGACTTATGCCATCATCAAACAACTTGTAGAGGCTATGCAAAGTCGAAAAAGTGTATGAGAGCACCAAAGACGACATCGGTGACCTTGTTGGATGTTTCAAGCATGAAAAGGAAGGAGCAGAGAAAATGATGCAAGTATTTGAAGAATTGAAGAGGGTTGAGGGGTTGACTGATATGGCAAGGGTAAGGGCTGGATCTATAATTACCAAGGATCAAAATGCAATGGATTTGTTTTTTTTTTTCTTACTTTTGATCCTAAGTTGAAAGTTTTTTTATGTGCAACATATTTTAGCAGCAAACACCTTGTAACTACTGTACTGTTAATTAAGTTGGTTGTGAACTTATTTGCTCTGTTTTCATATATAGGACAACATAGTAAGATGTATCTTGGTACATTTTGGAATTTTTTATAATGCTGAAAGTTTTTTTGCTCTCACGGATCATCATTTTGTGAGTACATGTTGTGCTATTTTACTTACTTTCCTTTATTTCAGTTAAGTATTTTTGAAAAAGTTTATTATATTCCTGGAAATATTTCAATTGAACCAGTTGAGAATGCGACATATTATTCTCAAGAAAATTAAGTAATAACCAAACATATTTTGTCAACTTTCTTATGCGTCCCACTCCTTGGAATGAAATTCTAAGGAATATAGTTTAGTTGAAAATAAAACACTCCCTACACCAAACACCGTGTGTCTAATAATGAGGTTGTAAATATGATCTAGAACTCAAGAAAAGAAAAAAGTCCAAAACATATATTCTAAAAAAGGTAGTGATAAATATATTCAATGTTAAAAAGCCAGGTCTAAAACAAGAGGTGCCAAATTTATTCTAAAGCCAAAAAATATCAACAGTCCTCTGTTCGCCGAAACCTTTCAAGGCCAACTTTATACCCAATGGCCTTGACGTCTTGCTGCACTTGTGCTCTGAAATCATTATAAGTAAAGGGTTTGTACTTGGCGCTCTCAATCACAACTTCACCAGGAAACACAAAGTAGCATATTGAGATCCGCTCTCTATGTTTGTTTACCTTCACTCTGTGTGACACGCTCTTGTATCTGTCGTCACTTATGGCCTAAATCAAAACATCCATCAAACCCAACAACAATCTCTATCACCGAATCATAACCATATAAAGATGAATGATTTATTATAAGAAGTGAAAATAGTAATTAATGACTCTTAAATCAAAATGAATAGTTAAAAATATTAAAGCACTCATTAATGGAAAGATGAATGAGAAGCTGAATGTGACATATGTATTTTTAATGAGTATTTTAAGGTCACATGAGTAACACATATTTTTAATGAGTATTTTAATTTTAGTTATTTATTTTGATTTAAGATCATTAATTACTCATTTCATCTATCATAATAAATCACTTATCTCATAAGATACATTATATATATATATATATATTTAAAAAATATATTTTAATATACATTTAAGAACCATTTAGTACATTAATATCTTACAAGCTCAAATATCTTAGATACTTAACTATATACATTAATATGATTAAGATTCTTATACTTTTTTTTGTGACAATTAAAAGTTATGAAAAAATAGACTTAATATTTTACAAAACTTGACAAAGCCAAAAATAATTTGAGATACATATCTTTTTTTTTGAACGGTATAAATTGTTTGTAAAATGAAGACATGATATGCCTTTAGATATACTGTATACTTATATATCAAGCATAAATATCTTGGATATTGTTAAGAAAAAATTCTTAAATAGAGTTAGTCTAAAAAAAATAGACTAAACAAATATTATATATATATATATATATATATATATATATATTTAAGTCTCATTAAAAATTGCATATATATCCTTATTCTACCAAACTTTTATAGAACAAATAATCTATCTAAAATTCCTCATCTCCAAGTATATTAATTACTCCATCTATTTCAAATTATTGTCATTTTAAGATTTTTATTTTATTTTAAAATATTTGTTATTTTACATTATCAACAAAGTATTAATTATTATTATTTTAAAATTACCCTTATTTATTATTATCTTCAATAAAGTAATAATAAGAGTTGAAATTCACTTTAATAAAGATAATTTAGTCAAGTACAATTATTTTTTTACTAAAATTGAAATTATTTAATGATATATTTAATTCTTATATCATTATATTAAACGACAGATAATTTAAACGAATTTAATAAATCTAAATGGTGATGAATGAGAATTGGTATGGAAATTTCGACCTTGGTTGAGCTTTCCAACTCTATTTGATATATTTATTTTTTGAAATCAGTGGTGTCTAAAAGTCTAATCATATGCTTGTAATAATTTTCAAGCATTAAATTAAAGAAGAAAACTCATAAATATGTACCTGCATCATGTCGCCAAGGTTGACAATTAATGTGTTGGAAATGGGTTTAACAGTTAGCCACTTATCATCTTTGAGTACCTCAAGTCCACTCACTTCATCATCTTGGTTCAATATGGACAAGACTGAGCTGTCAGTATGAGCCTCCATGCCCCAACCAACGTTAGCATTAGAGCTATTTGGGTAGCGATAGACACGCACAGTTCCTGTGTTTTCCGATATATAGGACTTGGACAGTTCCAGATTCAGATCAAGGCTCTTGACCATACCTTCGAATAAAGTTTCACCAATTCTAGATAGGTGGTTTCCGTACTCTACTAGAAGAATCCTTGTTAAGCAAACACATAAAAGCTTTGTCAATTATGAGCACAAATAATTAAAGCTCATCAATTAAAACCATAAATGAAAACAAAAATGAATATTTTGATGAATAAATAAACAGGATTAGTGTAACTATATACTAAAATATCACCTATTGTGCCCATATATACACCGTTGATGATTGAGTAAAAGAAGATCCTCGTTTAGAGAAAAATGCTTGTTCATTCCTCCAACATGGAGCTAATTAATGAGCCTTTAGTTCAATAATACAGAAAGCAGTTTCCAGGGTTGAGAATTACGAGTTTGAACCTTAATCAAAGTTAGATGAAAAGAAAAAATTGTAACTCAAATAGAAGTTTCTTTCATAGTATATACAAATAAAATGGTAGATCCAAAAGGGAAATTAAGTGTTGACTTCTACTCGGTAAAATATATAGGAACTTCGATAGTTCGGATGACAAGAAGCAAAAGGTTAACCATACAAATAAAAAACAAATTAAATAATTGGTAAAAAAAATGGAATATCTACCCACACAACATAAACATATATGCCAGCACAAGAAATCATACATTTTTGTTCTTCGACAATATAAAAATTAGTAAAGACCCAAAGGATGGAAAGAATTCAAGACTCAACAAAATTAGCAACTTTTTGTTGTTGTATATAAATCTACTAATTAATTTAGCAAGAATATAAAAAATAGAAATTCCTTAAACTTTAAAAATGTTACTTCATGGAAGCATGAAGGTATTAAAACGCAAGGGTCATTACATGACACCATCCTCATTTCTGTTGACTATATGAAGAATTGAATTAAAGTCACAATTGTTTATCTTATACTTTTTAATATTGTAGACACTATATGATATATAGTATCAACCTATAAAATATCATAATCTAAAATTCATATTTAGTATGACAATTAAAAATTCTTCAAAGAAATAAATACAACCATTATTTTATTCAAGTTACAAAAACAAAAATTTTAAGAATGTCATATTCTAATGATTTTTATATAATATAAGATGTCACCAAAGCTGTTACATTTTATTCCTCTTAATATTTTAGATGATACTAGATATATTGAATATTAGTATAATAAATATGATAGTGTACGAAACCACTATCTTTTACTCTAATTATCTTTTCCTGTTTTCCACTATTTACTATCCCAGTTTTCTAATTTTTAATTCGAGGTGACACCCCAAAGCAAATATTTTTTTGCTTTGTTCTTCCTTTATAATGAGGTATGACTTGAAAAGGGATCTCTAAAGTATAAAAATAAAATAAATATATAACATATACAGAGAAAATGACAAGACAACGGCTTGGTAAGTAGTGATATTAGAGTCATTTTCAAGGTTGAGAGCTACAAATTTAAATTAGCCAAATAAATCAAATTAATAAGAAAAAAGAGAAAACGACAAAGATGTTCTACTAGGATATTTTTGAAAGGACGAGAATAAAATTCTCAGAGGTAATTCGAAAGGAAAAATAGTAAATTTTATATGCAGACAAAATGGTATGGCAGTGTGCACATGGCTGCTTTCATGGCATTCACAAAAATGGGCCAACATATCTTATATAATTTGAATAGAATGATAACAAAGATTGATGGTCCCAACACTTAATATTTTACTTCTACAGAGTACTATGTAAAATTATATAGATAGCTCTCCCATTAAAGTAATTATTAGATTCAAATAAAATTATTTATATAATTTTGCAAAATTATTTGCAAAATAATTATGTATATATGTATCGTTATTACAATTGGGATTTTATGAACAAATACATTCTTAAAGTAGAGTTGTTATATGAGAGGATGAGGCTTTATTGTATTAGAAGCAAATTGACGTGGCTGTTAAAATAAATTATTTTTACTGGTAGAAAAAAGAAGAAGAAATAATATAATTAGAAATTAATTTTTTTTACAGATTATGCCCTTGATCAGCTAGCAAATTCTCCAACTTGTCTTTTGCTTAATTTTCTTATTTGATCCCAGCTAAACATGTGGAAGGAACATAATTTATAGTTTAGGTTTCATACTTAAAAGCACATCAAACAACAAGAAATTACATTTTTTTTATTTTAAAAAAATATATATAGACAGATGAACATTATCATTTCATTGACTATCTTTTCACAAATTCGTTTATTTACGTATCATAAATTATAATACTCACTTAAGCTCACAATTCACTACAATTATATACTTATTTACATCTAAATATAATTAGCTAGCTAGTCTCTTTTATTTTATCTATTATCAACCAATTATGCTCTAAATATTATA
>JASKGM010020736.1:5942-30114 GCA_034509205.1 Ceratonia siliqua | reverse complement strand
TTTATTTTCTAACTATTAAGGTTCCTAGATTTTAATAAACCAAGATACATTTGCATAAGGGTTATGCAAAGGAATTATGTATCTTGATTGTAGTGTCCGGATTACTTCCATAGAAAGAATGAGATTCTTTCATAAAGGAATGATGAATCTCAAATCATTGAAATTGTATACCCGAGGTAATGACACTAATAAATGAAATGGAATCAAGTACGATATCAAGTTCAAGTTAATGCCATTCCTTTGACTTGAACTCACACACATTACATCTGTTAATGGCAGAACAAAAATCCATATCGATTATAGACTTGTGTCCATGACTATTGTGATCTTTGATATACTATGGGCATGACCATTGTGTGACATTGGTCAAGATTCTGTAAGTTGGGATCATAGTGGAAGTGAACATTTAGGAACATAAATCCAAGAAATGAAGTTTGTTACATTACATCACTTATGGTAATTTCAAGAATACAAGTGATATATTTGGGCTTAGTAAAATGATGAATTAGCTACTCATCATTTTGAGATAATTTTAGACAAGTTCTAAAAGATTATTTGTTCATTTATCGAATGAAATCCAAGACTAGGGCACAAAATTGACATGAAGGATAAAATGATAATTTTATCTTGTGTCAATGGATGGCTACGAGGGTTCACAAACACTAGATTTGCAAATTAGAAAAATCAATGTTCAACATTGACTTCTCGTAATTTTAGGAATGATCAATAATGTAATCGTGAGTCTTTGATGAAATGACTTCGTGATTAATAAAATTAGATTATCTTAATGAGATTAAAATAATCCCAAATTTAGTGGAGCTTGAAATTCCTATGTTCAAATGGATTTCCCACCTAACTTTGGAAAATTCAATCCACATTAAGTTGGAATAGATTTAAGATGAAGTTAATTGATAGTATTTTAACAAGTCTTTATTAAGATAAGAGTTGTTTTAATTTAGACAAAAGGTTATTTTAAGATAAATGTTGTCCTAATCATGCTTGAAAATGTGAGAAACATTTATGTCACCAAAGAGACAAAAATAATTCTCACATTAGTTGTCTAATTTAAACAAGTGTTATTTTAATTAGATAATGAAATTTTAAGACAAATATTTATCTTAATTAATACAAGTGTTGTCTCAATGTAGAGAACCTTTATCTTAGTAATTATTTTTTGTTTTACTACTTTATATTAATATTTGAATTGTTCAAATATTTAATTTGAAGAAGTTGATTAAAACAAAATTAAATCTCCATTTAATTAGAAATTTTGGCTATACCATTTTATTAGAATAAAGTTAATTTAATTATTTATTTATCCTAATATTGTTGCAAAGTTTGAATTATTCAAACTTATGAACAACCTCCTCCCCATGTGATAGAGAGGTGTATGGCCAAAGAAGGAGAATTAGCCTTTGACATGATCAAATATATATGCCCTCCTAATTATCTTAATTATCTAAGAGAATAAATGTTGGAAATTAAAAGAGTTTTAATGTTTTAGGTAACCTACATTCACTAAGAAACCAACTAAATTGAAGGAATTTAATTAAGCAAAATTAATTAATTTAAAATTTTAATTCAACTATGACCAATTAGAAAGTTACACATATTTTATATAATTGTTAAATAAAATATTTTATTCTCAAAATTAATAATATGATTATTGCTTGATCAATCATTAGAT
Source organism: Ceratonia siliqua (assembly GCA_034509205.1). Taxonomy (NCBI): domain Eukaryota; kingdom Viridiplantae; phylum Streptophyta; class Magnoliopsida; order Fabales; family Fabaceae; genus Ceratonia; species Ceratonia siliqua. The sequence continues at coordinate 28,427 of JASKGM010020736.1, read as the reverse complement.
AATTTGATTATCTAATATTCCCCATTAGTAGGCATGTGAATCCTTAATGTTTAGGGATTGAGTTTTTGAATTACACTTAAATGCTCTCACATGACCTAGGGTTAGTATACTATATATATGCAACATGTCCCTCTTGTCGCCGTACAAGTGAACATTTGAGAAAGAGAAAAAGTGAATTCTTTGTTGTGCCCCTATAGAGTTATTCATGACATACTAAGAGAAATAAAGGAGAGGGCTTTCTAATTTACTTTGAAAGTTATCAATTATTTTTTTTTTCATGTTTCCTTTATTCCAATCACTAAGCCTATTCACCATAGGTTCCATAGGATTTGTGCTTCCCAAAGAATAGGTACCCAGTATGCTTGGTTGGGAAGTATATTACAAGATTAAAGTGACGACAATAGGTATGTGAAATTCTTATCTATTTTACTTCTCTTTCTAGCCGAATTATTTCCCTATGTGTTTTGTTTTTGCCTATTTGCAAGCTTGTATGTTTTTAAAAATTTTAAAACCCAAGCTCGTATAGTAAACACTTAAGATAAATAACTAGATTCAACAATCGGTACCAGATCCTATGGTTTATGGCTATATGTGCGTATGATGCATGGTTAGCACCTAGAAATCATTTATAATGTATAATTGTATGTATGACATCTTCAATATGATGTTTTTGGTTTAAAATAAATTTCTGGCCATATTAATGCCTTTGAGAAATTTTCTAATATTTTTTTGATGTAACAAGAAGGGTGACCCCATATAGTCATGTTTCCTTCTTGATTTATTTTTGTTAATTTTTAAATTACAAAATTATGTTGTAAATGGCAAGAAGCCCCCAATTGTAACATGGAGGTCACGGCAAACCAAAGAATGGTGTGAGGACTTCTCAGCCAAGCCCAAGGCATGGTAAGTTGGTGGAGGCATCCCAAAGGTCCAAGAGTTGGTGTAATCACAAGGAATGAAGAAAATAAACGTAATAGTTTATGATTTTATTTTTATTTTCTAGGATGGGCATTAATATGGTATTGGTATTATATTTAATTTTATAATATGTGATGTTATATGCTATAACATGTCATTTAGATTAGTATGTGCCAATCAACCTTAGATGCTCATGCATACATTATGTTTTATATTTTAAAAATTTTCAAACTAAATAAATTAGTTATAAATTAATTAGGTTCATAAATGATAAATTAGTTAATGGTATTTAATTTCTAACCAAAAGGTTTAGTTAGAATTAATTAAATCACCTAGTAACAAATTAGTCAATTAAATTATCTAAGTTTATTTTCAAACTAAGAGTAAGTGTGAAAATAATTAGGAAATGCATAAGGAATTAAATAAATAATATTCCTATATAATTAGTAAAAGATACTAATACAAATCCTATTAAAAAAGTTTAGAAAGGAAACTAAGTTCATAAGTGATTTAAGTTTTCTAAAGAGATGCATATTAGAAAACTTAGTAAATCAACTTAGAGTAATTAATTAATTAAATTATTGAGTGGGAGGGCGCTAGTAATCCCAGAACCTATGGCCTCCAACTGTTAGTCCATTGTCATGGAGTTAATGTCATTTCTTACAGGCAGGCATATACTTAGACCATGACTGGAATGGATTTCCTAAGTGATAAGTCCACCTTGGTGGAACATTAAGTGCGACTTCCCATAGAACATACTTAGTTTTACATATAGGTGTGATGAAATGGTTGGTTATCCACTTAGTATTAACCTATCAATATATTGCCTATAGTAGCTCTGTTGATATATTAATGGACCAAATAAAGGCACTCCTCAACTATACTAAGTATGAAGATACTGAGTAGTAAAGTTGATTGGGAGGATCTCAGTTTAACTAGTAATAAGTATTCATGGCCCATAGTTAGTTGCTTATTGTGAAAGTTGAATGACCGTAAAAAATGAATTAATATGCTCATGCATACATGCATAATGTTTTAAAAGTCCATTCAATAGATAGTAGCTTACTACTATTAAATGTATTATTACAGACTATCCCTTAACCATGAACCCCTATTTATTCTCATTAACAAATGCACCCTGAACGGTGAGAATTATGTGGAGTGGAAGAGAAACCTCAACATCCTTTTAAATTATGATAAGATAACACGGGTCATTTCTGAGTAAGCATCCCTTGATCTGACTCCTAACTCACTACCAAATGAAACTAAATACCATAAGAGGTGGCATGATACCAATGCTCTAGCTAAGTGCTACATACTGGCCTCAATGACTAGTGTGTTGTAGCAACAGCATGATGGCATGGAATATGCCACTGACATAATGTACCATCTACACGAGATGTTTGGTACAAAGACTTAATCTGCTAAGGTGAGGGCTGTCAATGCTTTTAAAGACCTCAAGCAGAAATCAAGGGAGCCAGTGAAAGATTACATGCTTAAGGTAATCTCCTACCTTAATGAGGCTGAGCTTCATGGGGCTACGATTGATCTTGACACTCAAGTATCCACCATCATTCACAGTCTATACTCCCAATTCTCCCATTTTAAGTTGGACTATGAATTACATAGCAGGAATTATACCCTTTGTGGGCTGATGAATGATCTACAAGCTATGGAGGAGGTTCTTGAAATCAAGAAGAACCCATAGGTAAACGTAGTAGCTTTGGAGCCTAAGAAGGTAAAGGGACTAGGCAATAAAAAGAAAAATGCCAAGAAATCGATTGGACCGAAGAAGAAGCCCTTGAAAAAGAATGATAAGATGGAAGGCACCAAGGGAAAGTGTTTCCACTGTGATGCTAAGGTACATTAGAAGAGGAACTGCAGGGCCTACCTCAGTTCTGTAAAAAATAAACAAGGTACAGGTCTTTTAAACATGTTAGAAGCCTTTATAGTGGATGATTCTACTAATAACTGGATAGTAAATTAGGGAGCAACTAATCATGTTTGTAATTCTTTACAAGGGTTCTAGGCAAAGAGTAAGCTGACTGAGGGTCAGTTCTAGACGAGGATGACAAATGACGCACTAGTCTCAGCTCGAGCAGTGGGAGCCAGTACCTTGTATTTTTCAAATAACAAGCTATTAGTTTTGGATAATGTTTATTTTATTCCTGTACTTGCAGAAATTTGATTTTTGTCTTTTGTTTAATAAATTCTGGATATTTTATTTCTTTTGGTAATGAGATTATCATTTCTATGAATGGAATTTTAATTTGTTCTAAAATTACTAGGAATAATTTATATTATCTAGAATCAATTAATTGGATTGCAAACATTGCAAAAACAAGTTCACCTAAGTCTAAAAGAATCAAGGATTTTAGTATAGGTAAAAATTATATATAGCATCTGCGATTAGGTCATATTAATCAAAATAAGCTAAGAAGACTATTAAAGAATGGTACTTTATTAGACATGATAGAGTGTTCTTTACCAGTATGTGAATCTGGTATTGAATTTAAATGACTAAATCATCTTTTAAAGCAAAGGGTAAAAGGATGCAAGATGTTCTAAACTATTTTTGTTTGCACAACATCAAAAGTCATTCACTTTTACTGATTTTCATTATGAATTAATTGCATTTGAATCTTTACTTGAAAAGTAGCAGAAAATTTTACAAAGTAATCCTACCAAATTTACTATGATAGCAAATAAGCTAGGAAGAGGAAAGAAACCAAAGAAAAATAATAAGAACTGGTAATAAGCTCATTCCAATACAACTTTAGGTTCCATTGCAACTCTGACTTACAAATCCACTCAACTTGCTAACTCTTCTGCAGCAATTCAAATTCTTCTTGGGCAAATGTACCAAATTTTGACCCTTATGCCTGCCAAACTTGCAAGAAAAAGAACCATATGGCTTTCGATTATTTCCACCGGTTTGACTACAATTAGCAAGGGCATCACCCTCCTCAACAACTAGTTGCTATGGCTGCTCATTCAAACTCCATTCATGAAGACAACACGTGGTATGTTGACAATGGAGAAAATCAACATGTTACAGTAGATCTCTCAAACCTACACTTCACTGAGCCATACCATGGAGATGACAAAATAATATTTGGTAATGGTAATGGTCTACAGAATAAACATACTGGTAAAATCACTTTACAATGTCCCAAATCACCTATACACCTAAAAAATGTCCTCTATTGTCCATAAGTAGTAGTGAATCTTTTTGTGAAGGACAATCGCACGGGACAAATGTTGCTAGCAAGACAGAGTGGAGGAGGTCTCTATCCTATTCAGATTAATCCAAAAACCATCAATAAATTTCAATCTCATGCTGCTTTCCTAGGCATTTGGACTACCATTGATAGATGGCATACGAGACTTGGCCATCCATCCTTCCAAGTCACGAAAAATGTAGTCAAAAAATTTAATTTACCTGTTATTGGTTCTCTTGATTTCAAATCTAATTGTGAATCTTGTTTGTTAAGGAAAGCAAAGCAATTACCATTTGGAGAAACATCTCGTACCTCTTCGTCCAAATTAAATCATATACATTATGATATTTAGGTCTCTCTTATACCATCCTCCGAAGGCCACTGTTAATGTGTTATCTTCATAGATGATTACTCTAGTTTTACTTGGTTGTATCGTCTTAAAAATAAATATGAAGTGTTTTCATGCTTTATGCATTTTAAAGCTTTAGTTGAAAACTAGTTTTCTACAACCATAAAAGAGTTTCAATGTGATAATGGAGGAGAGTATCTCTCAAATCAGTTCCATGATCTTCTCCACAATTATGGTATCCATCAACACCTTTCATGTTAATACATTTCCTAGTAAAATGGATCAGTTGAACGAAAACACAGACTAATTATGGAAGTTGGTCTCTTTTTATTAGCTCAATCACATTTGCCAACAAAATTCTGGGTGAATGCGTTTATGACAGCCATCTTTCTGATTAACAGAATTCCTACTTTTATCCTGCAAAACATCCCTCCTTATGAAAAATTGTGTGAAAAGCACCCAAATTATTCATTCATGAGAACTTTCGCATGTGCTTGTTATCCCTTGTTAAGACCTTACACTTTAAACAAACTTGCTTTTCAAAGTAAACAGTGCGTGTTTCTTGGATATTCCTCTCATCACCATGGATATAGGTGCCATGACCCTATCCCTCAAAAGGTATATATATACTACAATGTTGCTTTTGATGAGCTAAATTTTCCAACCAAAGGATAGACCTCATTTTCTTCTACTGCTACATCAAACGATACTGTGCATGGTAAATTTTCTAATTTTTTACTAGTCTTTTCTCAGTTTGACCAGCCACTTGAAACAGCATTCACATATCCCATTATATTCTCCTCTTATCACTTTAATCCTTCTCCTATATCAGAATCTTCCCTAATAGCTGAGACAACTCCAACAGCTGACCCAAGTTCCTTTCCATCAAATAAGACACTTACTTATTCTTCAACAACCAAGACACCTCCAGAACCTGCAAATCTACCTTCTCAGGAATCCAGTTCCACCCAGCACCAGATGGTAACTCAAACAAGAACTGGTTCTCTTTAACCTAAGGAATATCCTGACTATCAGTTGTTCTGTTCATCTAAGCATCCCATTTATGTATATCACAGTGTGTTTAATATTATTGAACCCATTACTTTTACTTAAGCTGCCTTGTCCCAAGAATAATAGTAAGTAATGCAACAGAAATATGATGAATTCATTGCTAACGACACCTGGGACATTGTCCTTCACCTTGCTAGTCACAATATCATTCGTACCAAGTAGGTCTATAAAATTAAATAAAAAGCATATGAGAAAGTCGATCGTTACAAATCGAGACTTGTCACTAAAGGTTTTCAACAAGTTAATGGTGTGGACTTCACCAAGACCTTTAGTTTAGTAATAAAACCAGCCACTGTACTTGGGTTCTTTGTCTTTCTATTGCTTTTGGATGGCTCATTTTGCAATATGACATTTCCAATGCTTTTCTTCAAGGAACTCTTGAAGAAGAAGTCTTTACTAAATAGCCCCAAGGTTTTCTTAATCCTACTGCTCCTTATCATGTTTATCATCTCAAAAGGGTTCTTTATGGCCTCAAACAAGCCCCAAGAGCATAGTTTCTATGTCTTTCTAATAGTCTGCAAGATCTTGGTTTTCAATGCTCTTTAGTTGATAACTCTCAGTTTACCTATCACCATAAGTAGATTCATGTCTTAATTTTAGTATATGTTGATGATTTGCTAATCACTGGTTCATGTTCAACTTTCATCTAGCATATAGCCAACTAATTTCAACAAGTTTTACTCTATAAACTTTAGACAATCTTGGTTTTTTTCTTGGCCTTAAAGCTTCATGAGATGCTCATGGTCTTCATTTATAGCAAACCAAGTACATCCACTATATATTGCATCACTTGAAAATGGTAGGAACCAAACCATACCTTGCCCTATATGTCTCTGGAGGAAAATTATTTAACATAATCAATGAACCTGTTGAAAATGTCACGGCTTACAGGCAAATAGTTGGGACACTTTAGTATTATGCACCTGCAAATCCTGAAATTGCCTACTCTGTCAATCAACTATGTCAACATCTTCATTCTCCTAATTAGGCTCATTGGAAGGCTACTAAATGAGTCATTCGTTACCTTAAGTGCACCATTGAACATGGTTCATATTTCAGCAAAGGACACTTAACTCTAAGTGCCCACTATGACTCAGATTGGGCTAGTGATCCATTTGATGGAAGGTCTACTATAGGCTATGATATTTTCTTTGATCCTTATTTAGTATCTTAGTGTGCTAAGAAATAGAGTGTTGTTGTTTGATCAAGTACTAAAGCTAAATATTGAGCTCTTGCAATTGTTGTTGCTGAACTATATTGGATACGAATGTTACTAAAGGACTTGCACTTGCCGCCAATCTTGTCTATCATGCCCATACTAAACACATTAGGTGGACTTTCACTTTATTAGAGAATAGGTTCTAAATGGTGATGCTTGTATTAAGTATATTTCTAAAATAGATCAAGTTGGTGACATCTTCACTAAAGGTCTCACTTCCTCTTGGTTTCCATTATTAAAAGACAAGTTCATGGTATGTGATCTCCCTATTTGCTTGAGAGTGGGTGTTAGACAACAAACACCTCTCTCCATTATAGCCTATATTTAATTATTGATTCACATAACGTTGCTAACATACAACACTAACGATAGTAGCCTTATCCCTTATTCCCTGCCTTATATTTAGCAGCATCTTTATAGGATTCTCATAATTGCTTTACATTAGAATACTTCCATTTGTATGGTTGATATATCAAAGGCTGTATACATGGGATTTATTTGTTTAAGTTAATATTTTGTATTCAGTTCCATTCTTTCATCATGTGATTATAAAATGGCAATATACAATGGCTTTGCTAATTGAGTAAAGCCCTTCTCTCCATTTATTTTCACTGTGATATCTTAAAGGCTCCATTGATCATGGTTTATACTTCACAAAGGGGTCACTCAGTTTTCATACCTACTGCGACTCTGATTGGGTAGAAGATTCTCTTGGTCGACACTCTACTACTGCATATGGAGATTTCATAGGTCCTTGTGTAGTCTCCTGGTGTGTAAAGAAACAAAATGTTTTCTCTCAATCAAGCACTGAGGTTGAATATTGAGCATTAGACATGGTTGCTACCGAATTGTTGGATTCGGATGTTACTCAAGGATCTTCGTATACCTTTACTTTCACCCTCTACATTTTGGTGTGATAATCAGAGTGTCGTTGCTTTTATTACTAATCTTGTTTATCATGCTCACACTAAACATTGAAGTTTATTTTCATTTTATTCGTGAGAAAGTGATTAATAGAGATGTTCAAATTCACATCCTCTTGGTTTTAACTCCTAAAAGACAAACTCATGGTTTGTTGGTGCGTTCCCAAATAGAACTTCAATCCTCAGCAACAAAGCCTAAATTTGATTACTTTCCAAGTGGGAAACTCACTAATATATCTCCTTGCATTATAGTGGTAAGTATTTTTTTTTTTAGTGCAAGGATCATTTTCCCTTAGAGGATTGGGTTTAGTTGATTAATTACCAAAGAAATTAATAAATCGATGTTTGAAATGTATATAGAGGTTTTGGTGAGAACATAGGTACTTAAAATAAAGGTGATAGTAAATATAAGAAATTTAGCCAAAGAATACAACAAACAACAAGAAAATTAAAATAAGATGAGAAAAATGGTTGAGGATTCACTCTTCTCCATTGGGCACCCACAAGTGATCATAGACAATAACTCATAATGATTATAAACATGACAATGTTCCTAACTTTTTTTCCTGACTACTAACCTTAAATAAAAACAATCTATGCTATCCCAATCTTTCCATAGTTGTTTAGAAAATAGAAGAACGCTCCCTACTTACTCCTTATTCAATGAACAACTTAGAAAATGCTTCCTAGATTTAATTGAATGAAAGCATTAAGATGAGAAAGATAGGTTAATCTAAGCAACAATCTCAAACACTTGGTTATTTAACCTATGTTATGCTCCACACCATAGTTCTCAAGGACTTAGACATCCTTAATCACTACAAATTCCTACTTGTTAATAAGAGAATTAAATTATTACGTATTCAATCCCTTATCCTAGCTTTAGATGATTACCTAGCTCATTTAGTTGGCCACCCAAACAAAACCAAGAAATAATCATGAATAAATGAAGTAGAAGAACATAAACAACCATTCAAGAGAAATTGAATAACACTATCAATAAATTTAGTCACAAAATCATGTCCAAGACATTGAGTTCACCCTCAACCAAGGAGATTTAGCCTTCTAACATCATAAAATCATCCAATACATCATTAAAATCCATGAAAACTTTAGAAAATTCAAAGAGAATGAAGAAAATATGAAGAGAAAACTCTTTGATGAACTTCACATGGATGAATCTTCTCTAAAATCACTCCCTTTAGCCTTCCTCTCCTCTCTTCTAAGTTTCTCTTAAGTTCCCCAATGTTAGAATCTGTTAAATGAAGTGGGAGATCTATTTTTAAATGAATAAGTGCATGCAAGTGCTGCAACCTTGGCTCCTGGGCTCTGTAATGCCCAACCCTAAATTTAAGATTGGGCATTTCAGCTTTAGGCACCACGGCCTTGGCTAGTCGGCGCTGCGGCGCCTTGGTGACTTGCAGCACGAGCTTTGGTACTAGATGGTTAGCTTTGCAGCGTTAGACCCTCGGGGTGGATTCTTTAAATTTTGAGCGCCGCAGCGCTGTCTCATAGCACTGGGACACTGAACTCTCAGGTTTGAAACTATTTTTCTTCTATTTTGAGTGCCGCGGTGCCCAAAAATGGGCATTGGGGCATTGGAACTTCTAACTTTGACTAGAAAATAAGCATTTTGAGCCAATTTCTACATAAGCTTGCTTCCACATTGTTCCAAAGCATGCCTAACTTGAAGCACTTCTTCTCGTAATTAAATTTCTACTTCAAAACACTTACAAAACATAAAACAATGCTAAGAACAAAAGAAACTCATGAACAAAGCAATTAAATACAAGATAACTAAACATAAAAACATGGAAAAATAAGCACTTATAATCTATGATCTTCCCATTTGTTTGCAGGGGGCATGTTAAGCAGTCAATATCAGATCAACCAAATCAAGATGAAATTGTAAATCAAAGCCAGGATCATGCAGAATAATGCTCTAGCTCACTAATGTTAGTTTGCCAGCTTAGGATGATCTGGTTTACCTTAATTGGTTTCCAATGATTTAGCAGTATTATTGTATTTATTCCTTGTACATTGCTTACGTTATCATTTGTTTTCTCTATCACTGTGCTCCTCAATGTCTCTGTACAACTTCTATATATTGAGAATACACAGAAGGCTTCGATGCTCAGTCAAGCCACTTACTTCCATTTTCTTTCACATTACAAAGTAAATTTGATTTTATTGAAATCAACATTATTTTTAATTTATTATTTTTAAGACAGGCTGAGAATTCAAAATATAAATACTTTGAAAAATTAGGAACATGAAGACTGGAAAAAAACAAAGGTTATATCTAACCCTCATAATTGAGAGATTGTCAATTTGTGTATTAATAAAAAAACTAACTCTTTCTTTAGACAATTTTAAAGGTCCATTTGGAACAAGCGTCCTTAATTATTATTAAACCAACCTCTTAATGTTATAATTAGGTACTTTATTTGTGTACAATAATATTGGCAACATCTAGAAAATGTGCGAAATGTGAGCGTACTAGTTAGCTTAGGTAATTTTCGTAGTGAATATAAGAACTTGGGTTCAAATTCTGCATTTATCTAGCTAGGGAATGCTTGCAAGTGCACATTCTCTGTTATTTCAAGCGAATTAAGTGGAAGAATATCATCAATTCAGTTTAACATATAAATTATAATGCTGAACTATGAGAAAAAAAATTATTTGAAAATACAAAAAATAACTAATAAATAAAAATTAAAAAAAGCTAATACATTTTGCAAGTTAAGCATTATCCTCAATCATGTTTCTACTTTCTGGTAAGTAATCATATGTGAGAAAGATAAAAAAGAAAAAGAGAGAGAGAGAATTAAAGAATAAAAATAATAGAATAAAAAGGAAGACTTTAGAAAATCATGAATGGCTAGTTACCACTTACAAGGAAATTGTCAAAGTAAACTTAAACTAGCCAGGGTCAAGCATATTTAATGGGTTATGTGTTAAAAGTCTATTGTTACGATCATGTATGTGAAAATTAGAAATCAGGATTGCCAACTGGTCATGAGCCATTAGTCTGACTATAATTGAACTGGTGTGAAATAAAAATAATAATATTTTAATTTATATATTATATATATAGTGTAATATATTATATATAATAATTAATAATTAAATAGACGAATAAAATAATAAAATAAATAGAATCAACTAATAAACACTAATATACTTAAAATATCATTAAATAATTTCATTACAACTAAAGAGCACATAACCAAAACTTCCATTCAAATTAAACCAAGAAATCAAAGAGAATAATTAATCTATAATCAAATCATATATGCAGACCAAGCACCATTAAAGAAATTATCTTCGAAAATACCAAACCCACCACCAAACAATAATTAATTTGAAATTAAAACTTCCATTCTTCATTGTGCATGAAACAAAAAGAGAAGAGACCCACCATCAGAGCATCACAGACCTACCATCGGAGTGTCACATGACCTTCACACTTCTCCCTTCTCCTCTCTCCCTCAATTTTCCTCTTCTCAAGATTTGGGAGAACTGCTGATCTGCTCAGTGTTGGGAATAGATTGCCCTGGAAAGCAAGTCATATTCCTTAATTTCATGAAAATACATTTTAATATTATTAAATAAAGAATTCATTTATGTAAGCTTTGTTTTCTAGCTATTAAGGTTCCTAGATTCTAATAAATCAAGATATATTTGTGTAACAGTTATACAAGAAGGGAGATATGTATCGTTTGGATGAATTTAAAATACTATTCACAGTTACTGAATAAAGTCGGTCATTCTATTTAATAAAGACTATAGTGTTCGAATTACATCTATAGAAAGAATGAGATTCTTTTCTAAGAGAATGATGAATCTCAAATAATTGAAGTAGTAGACTTCAGATAATGACACTATTAAATGAATTGAAATTAAGTGAGATATTAAGTTCAAGTTAGTACCATTACTTTGAACTCGAACTCTTGCATTCTCTAGTGGCAGAACCAAAATCTTGATGGATTATGGATTCGTATCCATGACCATTGTGATTTTTGATATACTATGAGTACAACCATTGTGTGACATTGGTCAAGACTCTGTATGTTGGGATCATAGTGGAAGTGAACATACAGGAACATAAATCGAAGAAATGCAGTTTGTAGCAATACATCACTTTTGGTAATTTTAGGAAGATAAGTGACATATCTAGGCCAAGTGAAATTACTCATCATTTCAAGATAATTTCAGAAAAGTTCTAAAAGATTATCTGGTCACTTATCATTAAAAATTTGAGACCAAGCGACAAATTTGACATAAAGGGTAAAACGACAATGTTATCTTGTGTCAATGGATGGTTACGAGTGTTGACAAACACTAGGTTCGAAATTAGACAAATCAATGTTCATCATTGATTTCTCGTAATTTTAGGAATTATCAAGAGTGCAATAATTAGTTTTTGAAGAAATGACTTCATGATTAATAAAATTGGATTATCTTAATGAGGTTAAAATAATCCCAAATTATTGGAGCTTAAAATTCTTGTGTTCAAACAGATTCACCACCTAGCTTTGGAGAATTCAATCCACATTAAGTTGGAATAGATTTAAGATGAAGTTAATTGTTAACATTTCAGCTAGTGTCTTTATTAAGACAAGAGTTGTCTTAATTTAGAGAAAGAGTTATTTTAGAAAAAAATGTTGTCGTAATCATGCTTGAAAATGTGAAAAATATTTTTGTCATCAAAGAGAAAAAAATAATTATCATATTAGTTGTCTAATTTAAACAAGTGTTATTTTAATTAGATAATGGAATTTTAAGACAAATTTTTGTCTTAATTAAGACAAATGTTGTCTTAATTTAGACAATCCTTATCTTAGTAATTATTTTTTATTTGACTACTTTAAATTATATTTGAATTGTTCAAATATTTAATCTAATGAAGTTGATTAAAATTAAATTAAATTCCCATTTAGTTAGAAAATTTGGCTATAACATTTCGCTAGGATAAAATTAACTTAATTAATTATTTATCCTAATGTTGTTGCAAAGTTTGAATTGTTCAAACTTGTAAAATAACCTCCTCCCCATCTGATGGAGATGTGTATGACCAAAGGAGGAGAATTGGTTTTTGACATGGTCAAATATATTCCTTCCTAATTATCTAAGTGAATTAAGGTTGGAAATTAAAAGCGTTTTAATTTCTTAGGTAACCTACATTCACTAAGAAACTAATTAAGTCAAAGAGATCTAATTAAGTAAAATTTATTTATTTGAATTTTTAATTCAAGCATGACTAATTAAAAAGTAACACATGCTTTATTTAATTGTTAAATAAAATATTTTATTATCAAAATTAATAATATAATTATTAATTGATAAATCATTAGATAATTTAATTATCTAAGGAACATTAGTAGGCGTGTGAAGCCCTAATGGTTAGGGATTAAATTTTTGAATTACATTCAAATGCTCTTAAATTGCCTAGGGTGAGCATACACAACCTCCCCCTCTTGTGGCTATACAAGTGAATATTTGAAAAAGAGATAAAGTTAATTATTTGGTGTGCTACTATAGAGTTCTTCACGACATACTAATAGGAACAAAGGGGAATGCTTTCTAATTTACTTTGAAAGCTATCAATTATTTTCTTTCATCTTTTATTTATTCTAATCACTAAGTCTATTCACCATAGATTCCGTGGATTGGTGGTTCCCAAATAATAGGCAGTCAGTGGGCTTGGTTGGGAAGTAAATTGCTAACTTAAAGTAACTATAAGGGATTTATAGAATTCTTATCTATTTTACTTCTCTTTCTAGCTGTGAGTTATTTTCCTATGTGTTTTGTTTTTGTCTGTTTGTAAGCTTAAATGTTTTAAAATTTTAAAACCTATGTACAGTAAACATTTAGGATAAATAACTAGATGCAACACTCAATTCCCTCTATTTTTACCAAGTCAACACTAGTTCACCGATTTTTGGCTAGTTTTTGCACCCTTAGTTTTTAGGGTTTAACCGGACCAACCAGGGAACTGATTTCTAGTTTTTCTGGTCTGATTCTCATAACACTAGTTATTACAAATTGGGAGGTATAGAATGCTGAAATAATTTAGTCAAACTATAATTTTAGTTGACACAAATTGATCTGATTGTACTTTTATTTTATAATAAGAACAAACTTTCTAAAAACACTTAACTCTCTCTCTCTCTCTCTCTATACATATATATATATATATATAATTAATAATATTTCTACCATATTTATACATCTCTTATTTGTTGCATTAGTCTTCTATTTTATCTATCTTCTTAACTTAATCTCTTTTCTTAACTTGATCCTTCCCTTTCTGGTATCAAAGCCTTACTCTTTTAGATAACCTTGATAAGGATACTGTTTATAATTTCCCTTTAGAAAGCAACTAAGTGCAAGTTAGTTCTTAGAAGAGCTTAGCGTTGGTTAGCCTTGGAGATCTACATTGGTCAGCCTGTTAGTTGAATTAAGTTAGAGGGTGGTCCCATAATAGAGGTGGTCCCAATAAGTTTGATAAGAATTAATTTTGAATGAATATAATCTAGAGATGATCGTGAGCATCTTACTTAGATAGTTAACTGGAAGAGGAAACTCGATAGTAGTTAGGAATGAACCTCATAGAAAAGAGGAAGATATAATAGAAAGTAGCATTAATAGACAACAATTAATAATACAAGAAACAGAAAGAAATTTAGCTAGATGGACAATACCTACAATAAGATTTAAAGAGATATATCAAGTATCTACCTTTAATTTCTTTGGAGATGATGTTTTTAGGATAGTAGAAACTACCAAATCCATAGGTAAACAACATGAGACAATACAATTATTAGACTCAACTCCAATAGATCAACACATACAAGATCGATATAACTTCCTTCATATAAGATTAATCCAAGTAGTAATAAAACCTTCAAGGAGATTAAGAGTAAACCAACCAATCATGTTACTTTTAAGAAATACAATAGCCCAAACTTTTGACAATTCAATAATAACATGTTTGGAATCTAATTTATCCAATGGCCTAGTATACTTTAATTACTTTCCAAACTATGATATTAGTTTACACAATAAGTACATTAAAACATCTTTAGTTCAGAACACTAGAATGGTACAACAATTTAAAGATGGATAAGAAGACATAGGCCTATCATTTAGGATACAATATAAATTGTTAAAAGATTTATTTAAAGTAGGAATTAGGAGAATTTTTCCTAATAATGAAAAATAATAGTAAAAGCTAATTTACAAAACACAAAGGTCATAACACCTAAACCCATAAGACATGAAGAAATGATCACCAAACTACCAGAAGACTGGAAGTTTGAGGAAATATCATCACCAAAAAGACAAGAATCTACAAAGATCTCAGAAACAATAGAAGAAAAAAAAGAAACATTACATTAAAAATGAAAAGATCTACTTCTTTAAGGATAATATAACCAAACGATAAACCATAGCCTTCCTGGCATTCAGTTAGTTCTACATCACCTTTTACCATACATTATAACTTAGCAAGAGTAAATTTTAAACTAAACATTCCAGAACCAATTTACCAAGAGGAATCACCTAATAACTCTCCTACAAGATCTCAAGTTTTTGTAATAACAAAAGAATTCAAGATAGATAAAGACGACTTAAGAAAATAGCTCTTAAGGAAACATAATAAAGAACAACGAAAATGGCATTTCTCAGTTGTCATTATAGATAAGCAAAGAGGAGAATGGTTACAAGAATATTATGATCACCTTAGACAATTAGGAAGAAATATTTATTTCTTTCAATGGTTTAATATATATACAAGAAATAACAATATACAGAATCCTTTTTCCCAAAATGAACCTACAATAAACACAACCTCTAAAATTACACAAACATGGACAAGAAACGATGGATCCCAAATAGAACAAATACATTCCCCACTTGAAGCTATAAAGATAAAAAACAAAGAAGGAGTTGAAGTAGAAGCTTCGCCCTTTAAGACAATAACTTCAAAGCTTAGGTTAACACCTACAAGACAAGATATAAAAATCATTCAGTTACAAAACAATTATTTTAACCAGGTACTAGCTATTTACAATAGTTAAACAATTAGATAGAGTAGAAAACAAGATAACCAAGAATATAGAAACTAACCTTAAGAGAGGAAACTATCAACACTTATATCCCCAAAGACTAATATACAAGATAGAAAGTATCACTTAGATCCCCAAAGACCATTGTACAACATAAAAAGCATATCACCAGAAGAAAGTAAAAAGATTAAGTTAGGAAAGGAAACAACAGGAAACCTATTACAAGAAATTACACAAAGATAAGAAAAATTAAGTACAAAAGCAGAAACAAGTAACCTAACCATAAATACAATAACACACCATAAAGAAGAAGAAAGTATAAACAAAATAAGATTTTCAGATAAGAGACAACAGCCCCATTTACCAAAAACAAGAAACTATTACAGGAGACCAACATATCCAGACACATAATATGAAGAAAGAAATTTGTTTATAGAAAGCAGTTATTTAGGAGATTCAATAGTAGAATAGAATATAGATGGATCTAGTGAACATCAAATTTTAAATGTCATATAAAACATGACCATGGCAGCAACAGCCTATAGGATTGGTAACAATGAACAACAAATAATACAAATGTTAGTTATAAGATTTACAGGACAATTAAAAGGATGGTGGGATAAATTCCTGTCAAAAATGGATAGACAAACAATACTTACAGCAGCAAAACAAGAAGAAACAAATGGTCAAGTTGTAGCTGTAAGAAATGGTTAAGTTGTAGCTGTACCAGACTCTATAGCTACCTGTATGTACACTCTAACCAAACACTTTACAAGAGACACCTTAACATTCCATAATAGGATAGCAGAACAATTAATTAGTTTAAATTGCCCCACAATGGTAGATTTTAGGTGGTACAAAGATATGTTTCTAACAAAACTCTACTCTATAACCAACTGTCATGTGGATTTTTAGAAAGAAAAATTCATAGCAGGAATAACCAAACTCTTTGCAGAAAAGGATAGAGAAGTCATTAAGAAACAATGTGACAATATTATTCCTTATAATCAGCTTAAATATGGACAAATAATAAACTTCATCACAAATGAAAGATTAGCAATATGTAATGACATGAAAATGCAATACAAGATTAGGTTAGTACTAAAAGACAGTAGGAAAGAATTAGGAACCTTCTATCAACAATATGAAATCAAAAAAATACAAGCCGCTTCCTCTAGATCAAAGAAAACGAGGAAATCAAGCCAAACTTATAATAAACAATACCCTAAAAAGTACAAGAAGATCTACAAGAATTATAAAACTAATAATAAAAAACTGTATAAAAAACAAAAACATATTAGTAAAGATATCATATGTTTTAAATGTGGCCAAATAGGGCATACATAAAAAAATGTTAGATGAAAAAGAAAATTAATAGTTTAGAATTAGACGATGCATATAAACAAAATCTCATAAATTTATTAATAGATGAACAATATGAAACCTCAGAACCAAAATCAATAGAAAGTGAAGAGGATGACCAAATTTACAACATTCAAGAAGATACAACAAGTGAAGCATCTAGTGTAAATCAAGAGAAATTTGTTTAGGACCAGGAATATGTAGTTGTGACAACTGCGTTCAAACAATAAAGGTTATCAATAAGGATAAAGCACACCAACTAGCAGAAATTATAGACAAAATAGAAGACACAGGCATTAAAAAACAATATTTAACTAGATTAAAAGATGTAATAGAACAACAAGAAGAGAAACCCCAAACAATAGAACCTTACAATTTACAACAAATATTGACTAGGTTTAAACAATTACATGAAGAAAAGGTTACTTTACAAGACTTACAACAAGAAATCAAAAACATAAAAAGAATAAATTAGGCAAATGAAAATAAAAGATATGACTTTAGAATTAGACATATTGACCTTAATGTGACTCTCACATGTACAACAAAACACAAAAGGAAACGAAATAGTAGTAGAAGATGAGGATATGGATTTAGAACAAAAATATTTAAATGTACTTTCCAAAATACAAATACAAAAATGATACTGTCCAATAAGATTAGTAATTAAAAATGAATACACTATAGAGACAATAGCTTTATTTGACTCAGGAGCCGACATAAATTGTGTGCAAGAAGGAATAATATCTACACAATATTACAAAAAAACCACAATTAAGTAGTGCAAACGAAACAAAACTCTAGATAAACTACTAGCTTACCAAAGCCCATATTTGTAACAATAAGACATATTTTAGAACAATATTTGTTTTAGTAAAAAACATTAGTAAGCTAATAATATTAGGAACACCCATTTTTACTACAATATACCCATTATAAGTAACAATAGAAGGAATTACCACAACAGCCCTAGGAAAAGACATATGTTTTAAATTTCTTAGACAACTATACATTAGAGATATAAATTTACTATAAAATACAACAATATCACAAATCAATTTAATAACAAAAAAGCAAAACCATATTAAAATGCTTAAAAAAGAAGTACATTATAAAAGAATAAAAGATCAAGTTTACAAACCACAAATACAAAAAAGAATACAACAACTACAACAAAAGTTTAAAAGAGACATATGTGCAGAATGCCCAATACCTTTATGACAAGAAAGAAACATATAGTATCTTTACCATATGAAAACAATTTTGAAGAGAAAAACATTCCTATAAAAGCTAGCCATATATATATATATATATATATATATATATATGGCAATTCTAGTTTAACAATCAAACTGTAATATGTCAAGAATTATTTATTTTGAAATTTTAATTTATATAACAAATGTTCAAAAAAAAAACGTTTTAATGCATATGTCTTGCTGTAATTATTAACCTCTAATTTACATATATAATTTTAAGAAATCATATATTCATATTCCAGCTTTAGAATTGGTCAGCTAATTGAAAAAAAGCATGTAACCGACACCTTTCTATGTTCTACAAGTGCGCACAATTGGGTAGGCGCAGAATTCAGGACAACTTGAACCGACTAAAGACTAGTCAAGTTTATTAGTTTAAAGCTCCAATAAAGCTAAGAGTTATCTTTGTTATACTTTCTAATAGAATTTTACTATAATCTAAGTAGTATCAGGATTACTCACTATTTAAAGGATAAGGGGTTTGATTCATAGGGAGCTAACCTCGACCTCATGGTTGGTAAAATACCACCAAATAAGTGGAGGACAAATAAATATTAGCGTGGATGACAATAACCCAATCTTTAACATAATCTAATAGTAAGAAATTAATTAATTTATAATAAAAGTTTAAATGTGTGTGCATAATGTAAAAATAAAATTATATATTGTGCATTTTTGCAGATTTTAATATATTTTCTTCAGCAATATATATAAGCTTAGGTATGATGTATCACATTTTATTCACTTTTCATTTCAGTTTAAGCTTATATTTTTTTTACTTTTAGAGATGACTTTAATATTATTATAAGTAAAAATTTCCTTGATGTATCACGTGGTTTAAACCAACGTATTATTTAATTCAAATAATTATTTCGGCATAACACCTAAACAAAAATTCATTTCTAACAACTTAAAATTGAGTATGGACCTAAGCTCTTAAGTTTTAAAATATTTTCTAGTGCCTTAGAAGATATATATTTCAAAATGATATTAAATGAATTTTTTTATTTTTTTAATCATTAGAATAAAATTATTTGCGACAAAAAAGATTTCATAAAAGATCATTTCAGAATTATTATTCCTAAATTATATTATAAATTTTAGTAATAAATAAATAACTAGTAGTTACCTGCCGATTTAGCTTATAGTTCATATAGCATTAGCCTAAATTTGAAAATTTGAAACAAGTTTACTATATAGGGAAAATTATTTATTTGTACTCAAGAAAATAACAAATTTTTACATGGTGCCTTATGCACACCAAATTCTTGTTGGTGTCATGCTATGTTCATCTTTTTTTTTTTTATGCTTTGTAAAAAATGGTTACTTAATTGTAAAAAGTGATTATTCTATTATAAAATATAATTATCCAGTTATAAAACATAGTTATCTATTATAATAATTATTTTTTATAATTAAATAACTACTTTTTATAAAGAGATAAAAAAAAGATAAATAGTGCTTGGCATTGAATATAATGCTTATAGAGCAATATATAATAATTTGGATCCCTGGTCAATGAATAATTTTCCTTTTAGGCTCCGTCCAAAAAATTTTTTTTAAAAACACATTGTTTTAGAAAATTTTTCTTAAAAAAAATATTTTCATAGTAAATTTTTTTATTATTTGTTTAATTAAAAAAAAATTGAAATGTTTACAATGCATGAAAAGTTTTCTTTTATGGAATGACAGTTGGCGTAGTGACAATAGTAGCTAGAATGGTGGTGTGGTACGTCCTAGTGTCGGTGGCAATATCACAAGTCAGATTTTTCATAAAGAAAAATAACTTAGGTCCATGCTCAATTCATTTTAAAAACTTTTTATTTCAGCTTAAATTCGGCCGAATAAAAGTGTTTAGTATGAAATTTGAGTCCTAGTTCGACTCATTTTTTTAAATTTTATTTGAGATGAGCTTGATCAATATAACTGAGTTCAGGCTCCAATTTGACTTATTTTCATATTTTTTACACAAGCCTGAGTCTAACTTTAATTTTGATTAAATAGTTGTGGTGACCGATGGAGAGTTTTATTAGATTGGTAGTAATGAATTTAAATAAAAGTAAGAAATGATTTTGGAGCCGTAATATATTTAGATTCCATCCTTGTTTTACTATTCAAATGAGTGACCGACAAACAAGTCGATTATGAGTACCGTTATATTTTCAGTGTACTGCTATATTAACACTTACACATTGGCCCCTATCAGTCCATGTCAGATTACAAAAGCATTGTACCATTACTCGTCAATAATTGAACGGTACTTTGATGTTTATTGGACTTAATTTATCAATTTGTTTTTTCAATATTATAACTAGAAATAAAGAGATTGAATTGAAACATTTGTGATATTGGAGAGTTAACAGTGCATATAAAGTTAATAAGAAAATTGCGCAGTAAGAAATTTTGAGCATGGTAATAAGAATTTCAAATATATTCCTAGTCGGTTAATCTAGAAGGCTATATTATTAACTTTTTCGTTTTTTTTTCTGCTTCTAATTAGTTTCCATTTCTTTCTAGTTTCTGGCGAAACTTCTCTTCTAATTTCCATTAGTCAAAGTCATAAAGGAAATTTCCAGATCCATTTATTTTGCAAATAAGCATCTGCCCCAAACCCATTAATAACTTAATGGCATACACAATTGTATTGATTGTCAATGCTAATAGCTCAAGTCGTGAAACTAATTATAATATCGATTAGTAGGATTTTGAGAAATGAAAAAAATATTTGTGAGGGAAAGATTATAGTGGATACTGAAAATATTGTATATAAAATGTTTTTTATGAGCCAACTAATTAAGTCTACATTGTTCAAGTCAAAAGAAAATTTAAAAGAAAACGTATGTGATTACTTAATAGAGTGTATTACTTAAATGAAGCAACAAAGTTCTTTAAAAGAAGGAAGAAACAAGCAAACTTGGAATAATAAAATATTATACTTGTGGCATAGTACTATTAGTAGTAAGGAATGAAGTATTAGTTAAAACAGAAAGTTTTAATTTGGTTCAAAGATATATATCTTTTAGAATTACTTTTAAACAAGCTTTTCTTGGATAGGGTATTTTGTGAATATTTTATTTTATTGACCTATTGAAAAGACAGCTTGCTTTTTCAAAAGTTTACTTGTGCAGATTGAAAAAACAAGTAGATAATGAAGCATGCAAGCAAGCCTAGAAGCAGACCTAGAGCCACCATACGAAGAAATTCAAATTTGAGAAGATGTAGAGGGGAGGATCAATGTGAAAGTCCCTATATCCCTCTACTTCATGCTTTACCTCTCAATGGGTAGTTTTAAAATACCTTGAAGGAATCCAATATTCTTTTAAACATTCTTGCTATGAGAGTTTTGCAAGATTCATTTTGAAGAAAAATATAGTGTTGTTAGAGTTTTTCTAGGTTCTTGTGAAGAAAAACTTAGTGGCTGTAAGGTTGACCCCTAGATATTGTAAAAAGCTGGTGTGCCTTGAGCCTATGATATAGTTTAGCTGAGTTCTTATAAGAAAAACTCAGTGAGAGAAAAAGTTAACCGGTGTGTAAAAGGTTGTGAAGCTTGTACATGTATTTATTATTATCCACATAATAAAATTCAGTTATTTTGTGTTTGAGAGTGGACGTAAGATAATAATTTTTGTGGTATGATTTTCTCTTACCCTTATATCTTTATTATTTACATTTGCACAAAGTTAATTTTCAGACTTGGTTGCTCATTCATTAATAAAAGCTCTTTCAACCTCTTGATTTAATTCAAATATTTATTTGGAGAAACTTATCTTCCTCAAGCACTTGGTTCCTTAACTACTTAACTCATCAAGTGTTTCAACCATAATGTCTGTGCTTATTTATAAAAGCTATTGATAAATGAGTAACATAAATTTCTAGTTAATCATTGAAGAAAATTTTTTACTTGCTCAAAATTTTTAGAGTAAAATACTCTCTCCATCCCTATAAGATGACTTAATTACACAACCATCTATTCTATTTTGAAAACCTACACATAACTATACTTAACCTAACTTTTTTAAGAATATTCTATTTATATTTTAAAAATAAATATATTACAAATTATGATGACCGAATTAACCTTACTTAAAACA
>JASKGM010020705.1:0-30135 GCA_034509205.1 Ceratonia siliqua | reverse complement strand
CAAATGCATTAATCATCAACATAGCCACCCCAATAAAACAAGCAGGTGTATGAATAAATATGGATTAAAGCATCTCAAAATAAATTCAAATATGTTACAACAATATTTGTTAAATAAATACAATGATAAAGATGTACAAGACTCCCACTAACTAAGCAAATCAAAAGAACTCAACACACCCATATTCTTAACATGTACCTTAAAAACTATGGGTCTGAGTCCTTTTGTTAGATCTGCAAGCATTAAATCGGTGCCAATATGCTCAATGGCAATGACTCCATTCCTTACAAGGTTTCTAACAGCCAAGTATTTTAATTTCATGTGTTTAAATCCATTGGAAGTCTTGTTATTCTTAGAAAATTGCACAGTTGCATTATTATCACAAAATATCTGTAGTGGTATTTCAATAGAGTTAATAATTTGTAGCCCTGAAATGAAGTTTCTTAACCACATGGCTTGAGAAGCTGCTCCGTAACATGCAACGAATTCAGCTTGCATGGTAGAAGATGCTGTTATAGTCTGTGTGACATTCTTCCATGATATGGCACCACGTACCATCATGAAGACATATCCTGAAGTTGATTTGAGATCATCAGGACAACCAGCAAAATCTGAATCCGTATAGCCGTCACTTCCAAGTTATCAACTCTTCTGTACATAAGCATGTAATCTTTTGTTCTTTGTAGATATCTCATCACTTTCTTGGCCGCAACCCAATGATCTCTGCCTGGGTTTGATAAGTAACGACCAAGAACACCAGTAGGGAAAGTTAAGTCTAGTTTGGTGCAAACCTTTGCATACATCAAACTCCCTACAGCACTTGCATAAGGGACATCTTTCATTGGCTCCTTCTCAACTTCATTTTGAGGACATTGATGATTGCTAAATCTGTCTCCTTTAACAAATGGTACATCTCCAGATCTACAATCTTTCATGTTGAATTTTTTCAGAATTTTATCAATGTAAGACCTTTGAGATAAACCCAGTAAATTACGAGTTCTATCTCTACTAATTTGAATTCCTAAAACAAATGATGCCTCTTCAAGATCTTTCATATCAAAGTTTCTGGACAACATTTGCTTAGTATCAAATAGCAGGGTCAAATCATTTGTAGCAAGAAGAATGTCATCAACATAAAGGACAAGAAAAATAAATTTGCTCCCACTGATCTTGAGATATATACATTGATCAACTTTGTTTTCTGTAAAACTAAGAGAAGTGATAACTTCATCAAATTTCAAGTACCATTAGCGAGATGCCTGTTTCAAGCCATAAATTGACCTTTGCAGTTTACACACTAGGTGCTCATTTCCACTCACCTCAAAACCCTCAGGTTGTTTCATATACACCTCTTCATTTAGAGTGCCATTCAGAAAAGTAGTTTTAACATCCATTTGGTATAATTCCAAATCAAAATGAGCTACTAACACCATAATAATTCTGAAAAAGTCTTTGGAAGATACGAAAGAAAGTTTTAGTATAATCTATACCTTCCTTCTAGGTGAAACCTTTTGCCACTAGTCTTGCTTTGAACCTTTAAATTATTCCCTTGGAATCTCTCTTAGTCTTATAAACCCACTTACATCAAATGGGTCTATAATTATCAGGAAATTCCACAAGTTCCCATACTTCATTCTCAGCCATTGAAGTCATTTCTTCCTTCATAGCACTTCTCCACATATCTGATTTAACACAGGTTATAACCTCATGAAAAGTTTTGGGATTAACAACATCCCCTATATCAAAGTCATATTCTCCAAGGAAATTAGTTGCATAAAAGCCAGGAATAGCAGGTTTTCTCTACCTCTCGGATCTTCTTAAGGGAATCACACCAGTGGATTGAGCTGGTTGAAAATTTTGAACTGTATCTGTAACTGGAGGGTTATCAACAGGGGTTCAGTAATGATAGGACTATCTCCACTAACATTCCTATTAGAGAAGGGTCTCAAGTTTACAGGAGTAGGAAAACGCAAAACTACTCCTCTATCATAATTCTCAACAACCACCTATTTAGGTTCGGCTTTAGCAGTATCAAATTTAAGGAATTTTGCAGTCATAGATTCAACAATCTTAGTATATCTCTCAAGACAATAAAATCTGTATCCCTTTACACGGTCTAGATATCCAATGAAGTAACATCTAATAGATTTGGGATCAGTCTTTTTCTCTAAAGGATTATATATCTTTACTTCTGTTGCACATCCCCAAACTCTGAAATGGTTGAGACTAGGTTTTTTACTAGTCTATAGTTCAAAAGGTGTTTTGGGCATTGATTTACTAGGAACTCGGTTTAGGATATACAATGTCGTTTTAATGGCTTCTCCCCAAAGGTATTATAGTAAGTTAATCCCACTAGTCATGCTTTTCATCATATCCATAAGTGTACGATTTCACCTTTCAGCTACACCATTTTGATCAGGACTACCAGGTATGGTATATTAGGGAACAATCCCACATTCTTGAAGATGTTGTCCAGACATGCCATGTTTGCCATAGTATTCACCACCTCGGTCAGATCTCACAATTTTGATGGCTTTTCCCAACTGTTTTTCAACTTCAGTTTTGAAAATTTTAAACCGTTCAAGAGCATCAGACTTTTCTTTTATTAAGTAGAGATAACCATATCAGGAAAAGTCATCAATAAAAGTGATAAAATATTTTCCACCACATATTACAGGAGAGTAAGGCCCACTTATATCAGTATGGATAATTTCTAGAAGGTCAGACCTGCGTGTTACACCTTTCTTTTTAGACTTAGTTAATTTTCCCCTAATGCAATCTACACGTGTCCATGTCATCAAAATTCAAGGAATAAAGTGTGTTATCTTTAATTAACCTCTCCACCCTTTCTTTAGAAATGTGCCCTAATCTTTTATGCCACAATTTAAAAGATTTATCATTAATTCTAGATCTCTTTGACCCACAAGATTCAATAAGCAACGAGGAATATTGCCTATATGTATTCAAACAAAGTTTATACAAACCATCATCCAAGATAGCACAACCAACAGAAGAGGATTTTAACATCAAATTCATTTTTCTATTTCCAAAAACAAATTATACCCAAATTTATCCAATGCAGAAATAGAAATTAAGTTCCTCTTAAAAGAGGGTACAAAGAAAACATTTTCTAAAGTAAGTTCAGAAAAGTTTTCCAATACTAATTTGACTATTCCTACAGCATCTACTTTTACATCTGCATTGTTTCCCACTTTTAGCTTGGATTCTCTCTCAGTTGGTTTCCTTTTCTTTATGAACCCCTACAAAGTAATGGTTATATGAGTAGTGGAACCACTATCTATCCATCATGAATTAATTGGCACATTAACTAAATTAGATTCAAAATAAACATGTGCTAGAGGATTACCTTTTTTCTTTTGCTTATTCTCTAACCAAGTTTTGAAAAGCCTGCAATCAGTTCTTATGTGACGTTTCTTCTTGCAGTGAAAACATTCAACCTCTTTCTTAAAATGAGCCTTACTTCCTCCTGCATTATGATTTTGACCAGCATTTCTATTGTTACCATACCTTTTGGTGTCCCGTGTTTTCTTGGGAGCATGATGATTAGTCTTTGCCTTACTAGTGGAACCCTTCTCAAATTTGGATTTAGGTTTGAAAGAGAGCTTAGCAGCATCATTTTTGGGATTGTAGGAAAACAGGGCGGCATCACTCTTTTCTTTCTTCAGTTTTTCTTCCTCAGCTACGCATTTGGTTATAAACTCATTAACACTTCAAGTTTCATTCATGGTGTTGAAATTTGTTTTTATATGGGTAAACTCAGGAGGTAAGGAATTCAAAGCATGGGGCACAATGAAACTCTCAGGCATGTCAATTTTTAATTCCTTGAGTTTGCTTTGGATGTGCACCATTCTGATAATAAAATCTCTGACCCCACCAACATTGTCATATTTGGTATCTGTGAGTTGCTTCAAAAGATATCCAGACTCAGCATTGTTAGACACATGATATCTATCCCCTATGGCCTTCATCAATTGTTTCACACTAGTGGTCTCTGGCAAACCAGTTAAGAGATGCTCAGCAACAGATCTTTGAATTGCCAAAATACCAAGTCTGTTAGATCTCTCCCACTTAGCTCTAAGATCTTTTGGATCTTGAGTACTTTCTGCAGTTAGCTTTGAAGGCTCATCCTCACGCAATGCCATGTCTAAATCGTCCATCTCCAAGGCAAATTCAATATCTTTCTTCCATTTCTTAAAATTTGAACCATTCAGTTCTTCAACAATAGCAGTATTGTTGTTTAAACCAAAAGAAACTGTTTTATAAAACACATGTCAGTCATAGGGCAATTATTTATAATTTCAATATTATAAGTCATAACTCGAGTTCCAACCACATTTCCACACCTCCCCTTTAGGCAGAATATGCAAAAATACCTCTTTTGGTACATAAAAGCCAATCAGAAATAAATTAACTTTGAAAATTATCTCCTTTGGGTAGATAATATTTTCAGAATTAATTTATCACTCAATATATAAAAAAAAATGCTTCTATGTCATTTCCAATTAAAACATACAATGACCCCTTTTGAGCAAATAATTGTATGTAATTACAGAAACTGTTGCAAATTTAAGCTCTACAGATTCGATGTGAACAAAACCACTTTGGTGAGAATATGTTCACATAAATTGCAAAACTCAAATTTCAAACATTTTAATAACAACTAGCATATTCACATATGCCCATAAAATTGCTCAAAGTGCTTAAACTGACATTAGTTGTCATAAATAAATTAAAAGTTTTGTTTTGACAGCGGAAACATCACAAAATAAATATATTAGGAGTATACAACCCCTAATTATTAAGGAGGCATTAAAAAAGAGGGGACAATACAACATTTTGGACTTTGGCACGTGGATCCAGCGCCAGACATAGCCCCTTCTGGCCCGTGGATAATCACACTCCACAACATCACTGGCATGGGTTCACGCTCCAGTATAGCCATTGGCGCTTGAGTACACCCGCCAATACACCCCATCTGGCACGTGAGTCCACGCGCCAGTACAATCGACTGGCGCATGAAACCATGCGCCAATGCCACCTCTCTAGCTAGTGGATCCACGCGCTAGTGCAAACCAGCCGGAGCGTGAATCCATGCGCCAGAGCTTCTTCCCCAGCCGACCCACCAGCCATGGGAGCTCATTTTTGAGCTCCCAAAAAGACTCCTTTTGGCCATTTTTGTCAAAATAAAATTATAGATCTTCTTAAAAGTCAGGTATAAAGTAGAATATCCACAAAAAGTAGATCAAACAACAATTTTTCAGATAAAAAGGAGGGTTCTTTGATTAGCCTTAGGATTTCAAACCAAGTTGCAAAAAACAATGGCTTTTAACACATTTTCATGCTTAGAAAAGAACAAAATTCTAGATCTGAGCCCAGGGAAACAATTAAAAATAAAAGTAAGGCAATAGGGTCCTAAATCCACACAAGGTATATCTGATATCACATGTTAGATACAAAGAATGTACAAGAACCTTGCATAGATTTAGAACACCATATTACACAATGTATGGAGAATAATCATACTTGTCTTTGACATGTTCAATATCTTGATAGAACTGAAGTTCAGATTTAGGGTGGTCTTCCCTCTAATCTCCTTTGTGAAAAGCTGATGGATGGCTAGAGGAGAGAAATCTCCATCTCTCTGTTTTCAGAAGGATGCAAAAAGCGTGGTTTCCTCTGTATTATATTCACTTATATTTAAAAAAAGGAGATGGACCAAAATCCCAATAAATAATTCTGATAAACCCTTTCATCATGAGCTATCAGTATTTTTTGGTTTATAGAGTAGAACCAATCACACTTGATAATAATAATAAGTTCATCCACCTGAATCCATAACAACCAGTATTTATAAATCATCAAATATATAATTAATGGCAACCCATATTAAAATAATTCTAACAAGAATATCAAAAGACATAAAAATGTTACTATTTTAGATGATATATTTTATTATCTAAAAATTATACAATTTTTCAATCTTTAAGGTTTTAATTTTATTTTTATAAATATTAATCATATCCTTTTTTATAACTATTATTTTTTATACCAAACATAAAAATTCTATATGCTATGATATCCTATATACTTTAATATTTTATTCATGGTATTCAATTAACAAAAAATATAAAATATCAATATATCAAACATAATGCTAACATGCCTTTTCAAGCTCCGCTAATTACATCGATCAAAGACCATAGATAGTAGATACTAGTGACAATTAATTTGAGCACCATATCGACTTGGGCAACAGCCAAATCTTAGACAGCTTTATAGGTCAAGCAAGATGCCAGAGATCTAGCTTAATATTTACCATAAGGGTTAAAGGATCATTTGGTACGCTGTCATCATCATTCTAAAATTTTAAATGTTAAGAAGTATAGAATCTAAGATACAGACTAGTATGATGACACCACAACACAATTTGCTTGCACTAGATAAAGAAAGAGAGAAGATACAATCGCATTATACAATATACTTGGCTTTTCAAGCCCTGCTAATTACAAGAGTCTACAAGGACCCTATATAGTGGTGCCAATTGATTTGAGCACCATGCCAACTTGGGCAAAAGGTAAATCTTAGACAGCTTTATATGTCAAGCAAGATGCCAAAGATCTAGCACAATATTTACCCTAACAGGCACCGCACCACATACACCAAAATTTTGAAGAACTTCGTCAATGTTTAAGTTCTCTTTGAAGATGAAGATATTTCAAAATAAGTAGGTCTTGGGGTCGAGGGGCATCCAATAGATCGAATTAACTCTTCCACACCTAGTACTTTGAACTTAGGAGGTGAATTTATAGCTATGTTGTCAACCCGGTGCTCAAAAATCTTCCCTTTCTTGTCAAGTTTATACTCAGATGTTCCATCAAACCTACCACAACTCTCCCATGGAACTCGTGGGATTCCATGAACAGTCCAGCGAACCATAATGATGTTGTCAACAGGCTGCCACACGCTAATTATGTCAATCCACAAAGCTTTGAAGAATATCCTTCCGTGAAATCGTAGTGCCCAAAAGATTGATTTGTAATTCTCCAGGCCAGTGAATGTATTGAGAGGATCTTTAAATACGATATCATCGCTGTAAAAAGGAGATATTGTAGTCACAACGCTATTGAGCAAAATAAAGTGAAGAAGTTATGCATAAAAAGTTAATTATTTCAAGAAAAGCACATAACCAACCTTTGATACGCACTACTTAAAATATTTGAACAATGACAAAGGCCCCTCATTTGAGCTATGAGCATTTCACAAGGGAACAAATCCGCACAACACCTCACTGATGCTGTATGTTAACTCAAACTAATAAATTAACAACGAACTCTTGTTTTCTTAATTACTCTTAAAATAAAGCTTAGGTCCTTAGAACTCAAAGTTTTGCTTATATTGATTGCATAGTGACACAAGTCATGACACAGTGTGACACCAATCACGATTTAAATAATCAACTCTTCACCTATGATATATGCAAACAATACATAAGAACTGACACTTAAAGGAGGAGATTGTTGCCCCAAGGTTTCTAATGGTTAAACTATGATTAAATTATGTTTAATATTAATTTTGATGATGACTTCCATTTCCATTTTGAGTTAAGAAACAAAGAACTTTGGTTTTTAATTTGAAAAAGTTTCCTTTTGGTGAAAGATCAGGTCATTTATCAAAAGTCAAATCTTATACCATTTCTGTTATGTGACAATATGCACTTTCTAACTTGAATTTTTCAAGGTATGCTAGAAAAGTAAGTGCACAGCACTTGAGCTCCGTGTAACACAGGAAACAACTCTGCACAATGAACAAAGTCAGAGTGTTGCAGTGACAAACTGACAATGTAGAAAAAGTGTGCACAAAAGTGAAAGCATCAGACAAAATAACGGCTAAATCCACCATAAATGTGAATTGAGCGTGAAGAGACCCAACTCACTTGCAAACAAAATAACGGCTAAATCCACCATAAATGTGAATTGAGCTTGAAGAGACACACAATCAGAAGTGCTTCAACAGATATATTTGAAGAATATAAAGAGTTTCACCTCAAGAACATTCAAGAGCAAGTAGACAAAGGCACTTACTTAGACAAAGACAAGCTTCTACTTCTCATTTTCTGTTGTGCTAGCATTGGAACAGTTACTCAGCTGTAAGAGAGTTCATATTTAAGGTTGTTTGTGAGCATTTATCCCTTGTTGAGAGTTTTGCTAGTTTCTTGAGAAGAAAAATCTAGTGGTTTGAGTTTGTAAAAGCTTGGGATAGCTTTCCTTGGTGAGACGGTTTGCAAAGGGTGGTGTTGGCCTCCACAGTGTGAAAATTTTTGCTAAGTTCTTACGAAGAAAAACTCAATGGTGTGAAAGGTTAATCAGTGCAATTGTAAAAGGCCTTCGGCTTATACTTGTACTTTGGTGATTACTCATTATGGTGCAAATTCTGCTCGGGAGTAGATGTAGGAACTTGTTTATAGATATGAACCACTATACATTGTGATGTTGATTCTCTCTTTCCTTAGCTCTTTATGTTTCTGAAGTTTCATTTGCCTTATCTTTTACATAAGTTGTTATCTCGGAACATAGTTTTTCAATCTATTTTGAACCTGTCTTTTTACTTAGTTCATGAACTCATTCACCTCAGGTTTTCAAAAAAGATTTCATACACTTAAGACCTGAGATTGGTTTTGCATTTGCATTAAAATCTCCAAGTTTAAGTCTCTGCCTAATCCTTTTCTAAAGCAGTCAGATTGATTTTTTAAATTGCATAAGTTTCCGTCAACTACTTCAACCCTCCTTCATGGGTGCTTTACAAATATTTTCTAACAATTAAGAGCTCTTGATCTCTTTTGTAGGTCTAACAAGAAAAGATTCATACTCCCAAGATGAATCATAATGCTTTTGTTGAAGGGCATTCCATAAATAGACCACCCTTCTTTGATGAAAACAACTACACCTACTGTATTATTTCTTTTAACACGGGAGTTAAAAGAAATAACATGGTCATATCTAGCATCCCTTAAAATTCTAATGGTGAATTGGAATATGGTCATAAAGGCTCCATTGACTCCAGAGAAAACGAGGGGAAACAATAATTGAAAACAAATACTAAAGGTTTCTACTTCTATACGTCTCCTTCCTGCAATTTAACCAGAAACATCTATTCCCACGAAAGTTGAACAATTAATAAGAAAAATGGAACGAAAAAAACATCAAATTCAACTCCAATACTTTATACCATCAATAATCGCAACATTAATGTTCAACAGAATCATAAATTCTCCACGAACACCCAAACACCTCATCAAACAATAACTACGATTTATATATTCTCCTACGATAATCGGCGATCATTTTGCAAAGCCAATAATATAAAAAGCAAATCCAAACCTGTAGATGTCGAAACTAAGTTCCCTGTAAAAGAGCCCGGGAAACTCCTCCCTCAAAGCCCTGATCGCATACCCCATATTCACATAGTAATTCTGCTTTTCTTCCTCCTCTTTGCTCGGCCTCGACCCTCGCTTCACCGGAGCTGAAAACTGACCGTACGACCTCACAGTCACATTCTGAACCAAATCCGAAACCTCAAGATCTTTCACTCTGCAAGAAACTTT
Organism: Ceratonia siliqua; assembly: GCA_034509205.1. Lineage (NCBI taxonomy): Eukaryota > Viridiplantae > Streptophyta > Magnoliopsida > Fabales > Fabaceae > Ceratonia > Ceratonia siliqua. The sequence goes on along the minus strand of JASKGM010020705.1, from coordinate 20,513 downwards.
TACTTTTACCCCACCCTTTGATCCAACTACCCTACCATTTGAGAAGGGCTGAAAACTCTGGAGCTTCCCAAAATTAGGGGTAGGATTGTAGAAAATTTTGGGGCCCAAGGGCATTTCCGGGGAATGGATAAGAAGGGCCATGAAAAAGCTGAGATTTTTCCCACGGAACCAGAGAAATCAGATCAAAATCAAACTCTCGAACATGCCATTTTCCGGGAAAGAGTGGCCGCAATTCTCTTGGGAAACTGAGTTTGTCTGGCTAGAGCGATGGGAAATTGAGGAGAAAACTAGAAAAGAAGGCAAGAAGTTTTATGTCGTGGATAATTGGAATTATCGGGTTATTACATGAAAAAATCTACCATTGGTTGGATTTTCTTTCTACTTTTTGGCCTCTCGCTTTCAAGTGTTTTCTTGAAATAAAAATTTAAAAGGTTTTTAAAAAGTTTTGAGAAAAAGGATAAAGATGAAGAGGAAAAGCAAAAATGATGTATTTTAAAAATAAAGATTAATAGTTATTCTTGATAAAATTAAGAGAGTATTTGTGAATTATTATCTAATTATTTGCTATATATATAAATTGTGTTGAATTTTTTTATACAAATGATGGCATGGAAGGGATTTTATGTTAAAAAATATATAATATTATCCTATTTGAAAAAAGATAAATATAATATATACGTAATTATCAAAATAAATATTCCACTTGTGTCTATTTTCCCATGGAACATAATAGTTTGATGTTTACAAAAAATTTTAATTTCACAAAAGTTCAAGCATACAAATTTTTACAAACTAATCAATCCCTTTACCATTAAGTGAGTGTTTGTATATACTTTTATTTTTTAACAGTTGTTTTAAATAAAAATATTAATTTAAAAAAATAACTATTTAATATTTAAATGTAATTATGTATAAATAATTTTAGTAAAAATAACAAATTTATGGTATTTGAATATAAAAATATAAAAGTATTTTTATATAGATAAAATTATTAAAAATAGTATGTAAAAATATTTTTTATATTATATTTAAATTTTAAAAATTAATTTTTTTGTTAAAATTAAATTTAAAATTATTAAATTATTAAGAATTTTTATTTTTTATTTGTATAAATATAAATTTTAAAATAAAATTTATTATTAAATTTTTATTAAAAGTATAAAAAATGAATAAATTTATATATGAGATGATTTGAATAAAAATATGTTATCAATATAGGAATATTTTTTATATTAAAATTTTTTTTCTCTTTTATTTAAAACTACTTTTAATTAAAAGTTAAACAAATAAATTTTTTAAAATAATTATTTTTTAATTTTTTTAACAAAAAATATTTTTACTTAAAATAATTAACAAACACTTATTTTATACAAAAAAGTACTCTTTTTTATATAAAAAAATTACCTTTTGCAGCATACAGACGTACCCTAAATCAGTGTTGCCTTTTTACTCATGATTATTCATTTCGTATGTTGACATGTTGCAGTTTAGACATGCTTTTTCATTGTGTAGAGGAATAAAAAATTTGGTTTAAAAAAAAAAGTTTTAGTGAATTTAATTAAAATTTAAAATGAAAATATTAAAAACAATAAATTTATGGTGCGCAAATTACACTATATGATAAAGAAAGAACAGAACAACTGAGGAAAGATTCTGCCTTGGATGCCCTTGGTTGAGAGCATATTCCCTATCTTTTTTCCTCATTCTATACCTTTTTTCTTTCGTTGGCACGGATTTTCAAATTTGGTTTATTTGTGGAATACAATTTCAAAACTAATATATTATAAAATGTGTAACATATTACTTTAAATTTAACAATGCAAATAATTTAAGAAAAAAATTAGGACAAAATTCAATTTTCATCCTTAATTATGCGGAATTTTTGTTTTTTTACTTTTTGTCTCTTAACTTTTATTTTTTCTAATTTTACTATTATTATTTTTTCATAACTACCTTTGTTATTAGAGTTGGTAATTGGATTGGCTCAACATAACCCGATTGAGCTAATTATATATTCATGCCAATTTGATTTAACCCATATTTAAATTAATATTTTTATTTAAATATAATTATAATATTTATTTTTATACTAAAAATACTAAAATATTAATGAGAAATATATATATATATAGACACATATATTTGATCTTGTTATTTTATATAAACAATTTTAATTTATTTAATAATAAATTTTATGTTAAAATGATACTTTTTTAAAAATAATACTGTTAAAATTTATTCTTTTATTAAATTATAACAATTGTGGAAGAAAAATAATGAAAAAAAAAAGAAGAAGAGAAAAGCAATAATTGTGAAATAAGAAACTAATAATTTTGTTTTATTTTATATAAACTACATTTTATACTTTTACCTCTATCATTTTGATTAGGTGTTTTATTTTTTATTCAAAATATGGTTTATTCCTCCTTATAATTCTTATTCAATATTCAATCTATTCACTTGAGTTGAAAGCAAAATAAACTAAAATTTTTATTGTTTCTTAGGTTTTTTTAATATATTTGGTCATAAAGTTATAGCGAGATAGTACAAAGAACAAAAAACTAAATCTCCAAGTGACCAAAATGTATTAAGGTCAATCAACTAGGTAGATCATAAATCTTATATTGTAAAAAAAAATACTCGTAAATATATTACATTCAGACTCATTCCATCATATATTTTTTTGAATTTTTTTAGTTGACCCATTCGGCTGACCCAATCTGGCCGTGGATCATATTGGGTCGGGCCAAAAAAACCTAATTTTTTCAGGCTAATATTTTAATAACCCAGTCTTATAATTTTTTAAGTTGAATTGGACCGGGCAAGCTAATTTTGCGAGCTCTATTTGTTAATATCAATAACAGAATTATCTAATATATCATCTTATGTGTCTAAGATTAAAGCTCTTACAATTTTCTACCAAACAAGGGAGATTAACCATACATTATTGGTATTAATTCCTAAATTTGATATTTTTAAATTTGTTAATCAATTTTGACCTATGTTTTTATGTAATGTCTTCTATAAAGATATTAAGAAAGTTTTGATGAAGAGATTGTAAAGCTTTCTTTCATATATTAAAAATAAAATAAATAATAAATAATATTGTTCATTATGTTATAGAAAAATTAAATTATTTTCTAAAAAAATATTTTCTATAAAAAACGTTTCTCATAAAACATAATGTTCAGCTGGAAAACTTTCTCGATTGGTGCAAATTCGAAACTTCAGTCAATGGGTGCAGATTTTGGTATTCTTTGCGTCTGAATACAGTGTAATCTATATATGAAGTTTTGTCGTGTGGAAAATAAAGACCTATCCAACATGTCAATGGCGAAATATTAGTCAGGCCAATGGTAAGCATTAGTGTATTAGAAAAGAATAACATTTAAAAAAAAAAGTAAATTGTAGTATTATATAAAAGCTAAAATGATGACTAATTTCACTATTAAAGATTTGTTATACTTATATTTTGAATAATTTATAATATTTTGAGATCATTGATAGGATTAAATTGATATTTAAAATTTAAAAATTAATTTAATTCAAACAATAACCTTATATATTATAAAACCATTTAATATATAAATAAAATTAATTTTTGATAATAAAATTGCTCATCATTTTAATATTTACGTAATTATTTTTTATTAAAAGTTAGATGAAAAATTTATAAAATAATTAAGTCATAACTTCTCTGTGATCATTTTTTTGCTACTCACTAAGTGTGATTTAGTGGTAAAGGGATTGAATAGTTTGCGGGAGGTTTTAAGTTTGTGCCGTTATTAATATAAAAAAATTTACTTAAAAATATAAAAAATGTAAACGGGACCAATTTCACTCATTTCTAAGTTAAACGTGATTAGACTAGTAAGTTAATGATCAAATGACTGATGGGCCTTTCAAATGAGTGTATTATAGTCAACTAAATCGAGAGTACTTTAAACATTTGGTTTATTTGTTTGAATTTATTTAAAAAAAAATTATGATTTTTTGAAAAAAATATTTTTTTAAAAGTAAAAATTATTTTATATTTAGATATAATAATTAAAAAAAATTAAATAAAAAAATAAAATAACCTTCTCTCTCATCTATTAATTTTTTATTTTAATTTTTTTTAAAATGAAAAAAATTCTTTATTTTTTACTTTTTTTTTAAGAGAAGCCAAAACAAATAAATAATTTTTTTGAAAATAACTTATTTTTTTAAAAAAAAATTACTTATTTTTAAAAGAAATCTAAACAAACAAGGTCATATATTGATTTCTTTTCACCAAAAAAAAGAGGTTACAGCAAAGTTCTGACATATACTTTAAAAAAAATCCAAAGATAGGTAATGATTCTTAAAATATCAAAGCAAAACAAAATATGAAATTAAAATTGCCTGAACTATGACCAACCCACTGTTAAGTCATCATATTATATTAGTTAGGTAATGGCATAAGTGATGAGCTTTGCACATCTTGGACTGCGTGTAAAGTGAGGCATCACAACCTTTTCATATACTCTACCCTTTCATATACTCTTTCTATCCTTTCTTCCATTGAACATAACACCAAGAAGAGAAGCCGAAACTCTTTCAAATGGAAAAATAGTCCATCTCCTCCTCTTCCATTTTCTCTAAACACGTGTCCCTCCTTCACCTTGACAACCTTTGTGTTGTGCAAATTTGAACAGTAAATTAAAGAGAATAAGAAAAAACATAATCGACACACATAATTTATTAAGTGGCTCGACAATATGCCTATCTCCTCTTCCTTTTTTTCTAAACACGGATTTTAGCTTATCGGCTCGGGACGAGCCCTCAGTCCCATCAACTAGCCTTCTATATATAAAATATGAGCTACATAATCAACACTTTGCAATTGGGGTGCCATTGTTTGTGACAAAACTAATACAACAATCTCAGAGATAAACCTGTCTCAAGCTAATCTCACTGGAACATCATTGGCTTGGATTTTGCTTCCATTCCCAATCTCACCCGCCTTAACCCCAGTAGCAACAATTTAAGTGGGTCAACGCCATCTGTTCATATGCTATTAGTAACCTTTCTATCACTTTCTTGGACTTGGGAGACAACTTAATTAATGGCGCACTGCCCTCCGAGATAGGCCAGCTAAAGGAACTTCAATGTCTTAGATTTTACAGCAACAATCTTAATGGTACCATTGCCTATCAGCTCACGAATCTCTTAAAGGTATCGTACCTAGACTTTAGATCAAACTACTTTATCTGTCCTCCTGACTGATCCAAATATTCAGGCATGTCTTCCTTAACCTACCTTAGTTTGGCAATGAATGAAATCACTTTTGAAATTCCAAGTTTCATACTGGAGTGTCAAAACTTGATATTTTTGGACTTGTCTCAAAATCCTATGACTGGCTCGATATGAGAATTGGTGTATACCAATCTAGGCAAGCTTAAATACCTCAATATGACAAACTATGGGATAGAAAGACAATTGTCATTGAACTTGTCCAAGCTTTCTAATCTCAAAGAAATTCTTTTGAGCGATAACAAGTTTACTAGGCCTATTCCTGAGGACATAGGCTTGATACCTGGACTTTAGATTCTTGAATTGAATGAGAAATTCATTCCAAGGGGAAATTCCTTCCTCTCTAGGCCAACTTAATGAGTCAAGGCTTCTTAATCTCCATAACAATTTCTTGAATTCTACAATTCCTTCTAAGCTTGGCCTTTGTACTAATCTTACCATCCTGGTTTTAGCAGAGAATAATTTGAGTAATTCCTTGCCACTGTTATTATCCAATCTTACTAAAATAACAGCATTGGATTTATCAAGAAATTTATTTTCTGGTCAAATTATGCATCATTCATCTATAATCAGATTGAGTTGACCTCTTGGCAACTTCAATACAATAAATTCCTGCAGATATTGGCCTCTTGAAAAAAATTAATTATCTTTATCTGTACAACAATTAATTTTCTAGTCATGTTACTCCTGAGATTGGAAACAAAGAAATGAAAGAATTAGACCTTGTATGGAACCAATTATCTAGTCCAATTCCTCCAACCATATGGAGTCTAAAAAACATAAGACTCATACAACTTTTCTTCAATAAGCTCTCTTGAACCATTCCCATGGAAATTGGAAACCTCACATCATTGTTAGTTTTTGATGTGGACAATAATCTTCTCCATGGAGAGTTGTCAGTGACCATTTTTCAACTAACTTGTGCAATGTTTCGCACTTGAATCTTTGGCAGTGTATAACAACAGTTTTTCAAGGCCATTGCCAAAGTGCTTGAGAAATTGTTCATCCCTAACTATAGCTCAGCTGGAAGGAAATCACTTCACCAGAAACATCATAGAAGTGTTTGGAGTTTACCCAAATCTTGTTTTTATCTCACTTAGTGACAATTGGTTTGTTAGTGAACTCTCCCCAGAATGGGGTGCTTGTGTAACCTTAACCAGGATGGACATGGGCAAAAATAACTTTCCGGAAAAATTCCATCTGAGTTAGGTAAGTTAAGCCAATTGCAATATCTAAGCCCACACTCCTATGAATTGACTAACACAATCCCACCGGAAATGGGAAATATAAACCAGCTTTACATGTTCAACTTGAGTAACAATCATTTAACAGGAGAAATCTCAGAGTATTGACAGATTGACTCAGCTTAATAATTTTGATTTATCAAATAACAACTTCATTGGAAGCATACCAAAATAACAGGGTAATTGTGACGACTTAACAAGCTTGAATTTAAGCCATAACAATATATCTGGGAGATACCATCTGAGCTTGGCAGTCTGTTTTCACTCCAATACTTCTTGGACCTCAGCAGCAACTCTCTTTTAGGGACAATTCAGCAAAACCTTCAAAAGCTCACTCATTTGGAGATTTTCAATGTCTCCCACAACCATATTTCATAGACAATCCCACAATCGTATTCAAGTATGCTCAGCCTTCAATCTATTGATTTTTCTTACAATAACTTGACGGGTCCAACCCCAAGTGGTGGTGTAGGATTGACCATTTTACCTTGTCAATCCCTTTACACAAATGCCACATCACAGAGGAAAGAGACTTTGCATAGAGAGGCTATGGTTTGCTACATAGTAGCTCTCTATCTTCTGAGACTACACGCATAAGACATTTTTCATTTGTGCTTGCGTCTTAGCCTTATATCAAGAGCTGATCGCTCGAATTTTCCTTGAGATTGGTTGAGCACATCATTGACATTTTGAATATTTGCACATATAGGAATGTATAGTTGTTAGAGATACTTTTATATGCTTTCCTTATTTTATACAGGCTTTTGTACATTTACAAAGACGTTACTCTATTCCTTCGTGTTTTTCTCTTTTATCACTGTATTGCATATATCCTTTGTAACTTGTAAGTTCATTTTAAAATGCAATAGAAAGAGTTTTTCCTCAAGTTTTACATGGTGTTAGATTCCCTCCCACGATTCCGTTATACTCTTGACCTTGCTTTACTTGATTCTCGGATCATAATGAAAAATACAGATCTGTGGGAAAGAGCCACAACTGAAACTTTGGAGAGCATGGTTGTAACTATAGCCCACTCCAATGGTACGAATGTGCTTTCCCCGTACTACCTCTGCCAACTCTATGATTTCCTTATGTGTTTGGATGAAGTGTTTAGCACTGTGAAGACTCAAGTTTTAAGTGTTGGATTAACACCATCTCTCATAAATGCTTACTACTTGATTTCTGAGGATGAGAGAATGAGGTTGATTTCATCAAATCGAAGACCCACCATGCAAGGGACAGCCTTTCAAGCTCAAACTAAAAATGGTGGAAGAGATGGAGATGACCAAAGAATGGGAAAAGAAGACAAGCCCAAATCCACTCACTGTTCAAAGATTGGGCACTCCAAAGATCAATGTTTTGAGATAATAGAATTTGCTGTAGGTTGGAGAAAGGGGTCACGTGACAAAGGAAGAAAAGAAAATGACTATTTTTTAACAGAAGAACCAGCCAAGGGTGGCCTAAGTGGAATCCAGCGTAAGTCTCATACCAGGAACAAATGCAGTACAACAAACTATTATAGCACTTGAGGACTAAGACAAAGATGTCCAAGGGAGAGAATCAACTTAGCACTTCCACAACAAATATGGCTAGTAAGGCTAATTTTACAAAACCATGAATTCTAGATACTGGAGCCACTGAGGACATCACTTTATGATAATGAGCTGATGGAAGAAAGAAAGGTTGTCAATGAACCTTCTGTGAGGATTCCTAATGATGATATTATTCCTGTTCATAGGATGGGAAAAATTTGTCTGCCCAATGGAATAAAGCTCTCTCATGTGTTAAAAATTTTAGAGTTCAAGTGCAATTTGATTCTCTATTAGTATATTGACAATAAAATTTGATTTTGCTTAATTTTTGCTGCAGATATGTGCTTTATGCAGGATTTTCATTCAAAGAACCTGATTGATTTGGGTAGACATGGCTTGTATTATCCGAAACCGACATAGGAAAGGAATGAAGCCATGACCATAAGAAAGGGAGTTGGTTTTGAAATCTGTCACAGAAGATTAGGCCATGCTTCAAAAGGGAAAATACAGCAAATTAAAATTACTTGTAGTAATGTTGATTGTAATGTCCTGATTTTATCGAATTTGTATTGTCACAGTATGTTATTCGTACAGGAACGAAACTTTACCATTTAACTGAGACTAGTTTAAAAAAAATTAAAATAATAAAATAATAAATAAATATTCAAATAATAATGTGACAAATTCTGGACTACTCTTGCCACCCACCACCATCATTTCCCTTGTATGCTACTCCTTCTCCACCATTCTCCATTTCCAGCAAAACCGAGCTCCTCTTTCTAGATCCTTCTCCTCTTCTTCCTTCTTCAAACATCTCACTTTGCTTCAAAAAAAAAAGGAGGGGAAGGAAGAAAATCTACTCTCAACCATTTCTCTTCAGCCGAGAGTGTCGTCTGCACGTCCTCTTCACACTCCAGCAGAGAATGGTAGTAAGCTAGTTGCTGGAAGTGCGAATCAAATAGAGAATCACTGCTACACCAACAGGAGACACATAGAATTTCAGCATGAGAAGACAGGGGCTCCATACCTAATATCGTCTTGTGGGGGCTTCTTAGATTTCTTGCTTCCACATCCCCAATCCTTGTCTATAGTGAAATTGGGATTCGAACACTTGTTTATTTGCAACAATTGTTCTCTGGAATCATTGGATTAGCTGAGGATAGTTAAATGTTTCAAGTTGGCAAGGTGAGTGAAATTCCCTTTTCCCTTGTAGACTAAGCTTATTTTCTTACTAGTATATTCAATTTTAATTTAATCTCTCTCATGGATTCCTATTAGTATATTGTTACTATCAAGTATTTCACATATATTTGCTTTATAGTAATTGGGTAGATATAAGTAATTTCTGAGGTCTTTATTACTTACTAGTACTTTCCCAAGTCATACAAGGAGATATGGGTTTTCTTTGTTCCTTGTATAATCTGGTTTTGGTTTTGGACGCAGGTGTGGGTGGCAGCAATTGAGGCATTTGCGAAGATGTCTAGCTTTGGTCTTGGCCTTATCATGATATTAAAATATTTTTTCTATCCTAGAATGCATTAGTCTTACTCTTAACTTTATATCCAGAAAAAAAAAATTATAAGATATCTTTCATAAGCTATAAATTTGTGATACTTTGTTATTTAAAATTTGTTTTTTTAGGTGTTCTATTTAGAGATAAGAACATTGAATGATGTAGTTAACAAATTAAGTAATTGTTAAGGAATTAGAGTTTCATTGACGATGAAAAAGTGATGAGGGTTGAACTGTGAGAGAGAAGGTAAAGTTAATAAGGATATTTTAAGTAATTTAAAAATTGTTCAGGGTTAATAATGTCTCAATTTTAATTTTCTCTCTTTTATTGGAGAATATTATTTTTGAAGTAGCATTTTCTATCTTTTAAAATAATCAAATATGCCTGCTTTTTTAGAAAAAAAAAACATTTTTCAGAATAATTTATCCCAAATAGACATTTTATGAAAAAACACTTTTTTAAGTAACATGCAATGCCCTAGTTAAGCGCTCCCAAACACACTCTTAATTCTTTTTGCAAAAGCAACCCTGGAACACCTAGAGAGTGAAGTCCGAAGCAAGTTTTTTATATTCTTAAAGGGATATTTTTAATGTATTTATGTTTTTTTGTAGATATTTTAATTAAAAATAATTTTTTATAAAAACAAAAATAAATAATATTTAAATATAATAATATAAAAATAATTTTAATGAAAAAAATAAATATTTTAGGTTTAAATAAAAAATTATAAAAGTATTTTTATAATTTTAAAATGACTGAAAATAATATTTAGAAATACAATTTAAAAAATTATATAATAACAATATTTTCATTTTAATTACATAATTATATTTTTTTGCTTAATCTTCTCTTCAAATCTGGAACTATTCTCCCAAATCTGCAACTATCCTCCCTAAATCTTCTCTGCAAATATGTAACTATTTGACCGTCAACCACCCTTGTGCATCTTGCCCCTGCTTTATCACTTTGCTTAAAAATTTTGTTGGATCCAAACTTTTTCCCCTGAGATTTTGAAGCTTCGAATCAGTTTTACGCTTTAAGAAAACTTGATTCCTGGAACGAGTTCTTCAGTGACAACAGTGTTCAAGGATAACAACGAAATCTAAATGGTTGGAGATCTACAAAGGTGAAGGGAGATGGGGAGATGGAACTTTCATGGGAATCCAAATGACAGAGGGTTGTGGTTTCGAAGAGAAAATTTTGAAAATAGAGTAAGGTAATTTTGTTTCAGTAAAATCTTTCTCTTGAAGAGATTATTTTTGAAACAACATTTTTTTACGTTTAAAATAATTAAGTATTCCTATTCTAAATAATTATTTTTATAGTGTCTAAATTAACTTTTTTATATAAATATTTATTTTAAAAATAAATAAAAATACTTAATTTTTTTATAGGTTAAAATTTATAACTTATAAAAAATATACTGAGAAAATTTTTTTAAATAAATATTCTTTTAAACTATTTCATAAATTTTAAAAAAAATTTATATATCATTTTAATAATTTTACATATTTAAAATTTTTTATATTTTTTAATAAAATTATTTTTATATAATTACATCTAAATATTAAATACTTAATTTTTTTAAAAAAAACTTATATTTAAAATATTTGTTTAAACACATAAATCCAGTCAAACTAGCTCTTACAACAAGTTTTTACAACACGTTTGGGAGCACTTAGCCAGTAGAAAAAGTTGATTATTTTTTTAAAACATAGTACTTCTGGATTTTAGAAATAAGCACTTTTTTATAAAAAAAATAACCAACTTATTTTCCATTTAGGCTAATCCAAACACTCCTCTTCCTCCTAAGCACGTGGAATTTGATAATACTTTGGCTCCAAAAATTAGACATATGGGTCAAGCAAGAAGAAATATTCAAAATGTCCAACCCCAGTTGGACCTGAATCTCAGGTTCAATTTCCTTCTTTAATTGGGGTAAGGCCATAATTTGTGAACAGAAAACAAAAACTTGAAATTAGAATGCTTCGTGGGATTTTGTATACTCAGATCATGAGGGTATGAATTACTCTTTTCATCCTCAAATGATTCTCAGATTTTTAATCCGGATCTCCAATGGTTTTTCTTCTCAATTTCAGTCTCAAAAGTCAAAAGAATCCTTTGAACATGAAAATAAACATTAGAATACCAAATTGAAAACCTGAAAATCTTTGAACAAGACAAGCCCTCGTAACATATCTCTTCGATAAATACAAATTGGTGGCAGATTTTACTCTAAATGAACATCTTTTCAGGATATAGGCATATAGCCGAGGGTTCCAGATGCACCAAAAATAAAATAAAAACTTCGGGCATCCTACGATTCGGCGAATAGCTCTGCGAAGGGTTATGAAATTTATCGTTAGAGGGGCCTCAATAATAGTATCTCGCCCCCCTGCTGGGACCTTCGCGTTCTTTGTGGAAAAATGATCAAGCAAATTGCATAAAAAAATGTACGAAAATAAAATCTGAACATCAACCACACCAGTGCATCAAACACTTGGTGGGCGATCTGCTTTCACTGCTATTTCCGAAGGCAAACTTGGATAAAAGCGCACTGAATTATAGCGCTTCCTCCATAGGTACCTTCGATTACCAGAAAAAGAAAAAGAAAAACAGATCTCAAATTCGCAGGAAACAAACAGGAACGAAGAGCTTTATGATGGATGCTCAGTGAATACGAACCATAATGGAAGAATCATCTTGCTGAATGATCGAGAAGACCACCCAGCAATCGGTGGTTTTCTTCGTCATTGCATCTGTTTGTTCAACTACTGAAACTGGAAGAATACACTACAAATACATAGAGAAGTAGCGGCCGCGGAGACTTCAAAACCCTAAAACCTTCTAATACTGCAATTGGGCGAGGCGCCGATAAGAGTATATATAGGGGCGCTTTGGGCCTCACACTTTACCGATAGTCCGATAGCTGTATTAATAATATTTGTTTTTTAATAATGGCATGAAAATTTAAATTATTTTTTATGAATTACAAGAATCTTACTTAATCAATACTAATTTTACAATAATAAATAATTTTTTATAGAATAAATTTTTATCAAAATTTACCATTGAATTAAAATGCCTAGAGATGACATTTTGGTTAATTAAAGTGTTTGATAAATATTATTATAAGTTATGAAAATTAGTATGAGTAGATTTTTCATATATAACAATATATATTCATTATGTCAAAAATTTGGTGGGGTAGGAATGAATTACTTAATTTAGACTTAGCCTTAGATTTTCTTATAATGATAATTATTTTCAGGCTAATACACTAAAAACTTTATAATCTCTTCACAGTTATAATTTAATTTAAAATAAATTACATTTACCTCTCAGAAGTTTTTTAAACCAACAATCATATTTCTTCTAATTTAAATTTATATAGAAACCTCCAATTTATTAGCAAAACTTAATACTCAAGGTTTTTTTTTTCTTTTAAACATTTTTAATGATCCGTTTCAATTATTACAAATTATTAAAAAGTCAAATTAATACTTTTTAAAATTTTATAAAAAATTAAGGTAAGTATTTTAAAATAAAATAAATGTGAGTGGAGGTTTTATAAAGTAAATTTTGGTGTAAATTGAAATTAGAGAGAGTGTGGTTGTATATTTTTAATTTATTTTATTCAAGAGAATAAGGTACCGTTTGATATGACGTATAAGGGTGGGTTAATTAGGGTGGATAAATACAAATGTCTAAATAATCGTCTCTTATAAATTTTCAAAATAAAAGATATTGAAAGAGATAAATGAAAGATAAATTTTTTTAAAAAATAAAAATTGAAAAGACGGGTATGTATATAATATTTTAAAATAATATAATAATTGAGTTTGCAATATATATTCTAAAAAATAAGATAAAAACAAATTAATTGATTAAAATATATAGATATCATATTAAAATAAATTAGAATAATAAGAATAATAGTATAATTAAAAATATATTTGACTAAAAATAAATACTCAATTTAGCCTAATTTAACTAATTAATATAGGTGTGATATTTTCACAAATAATTTTTTTTTGTGATTTTGATATAATTCTTACTTAAATAAAATATTTTTTCTAAAAATTAGAAAAAACAATTATGGAGGCTGATTAAGATAAAAAGATTGGTTAAAGTTTTTTAATTTAAAAATAATTAAAAAATGTGTCAAGAGTATATAGTATATTTTGATTTTAAATAAATATTTTTATTTTTAACCAATTTAATTTGCTATATAATATCGCACCAAATAAGCCTAATTTTTTTAAGTATTAATCCAAAGATTTAAATTGAGTCATCAAGATAAAATATATTATTTCTTAATTATTAAAAAAGAATATTTATTATTATTTTTTTAAGAGAAGCTAGCTCAAACAAAATGTGTCTTCGTTTATATATTTAAGAAAATATTGAATGTATTTTATTGCTTAAAATATTTTGATTATCAATTTCATCATTTAACATTTTTTTATTGGGTCTTATAATGTTATTGTTATTTCAAAAAAAAATTTGAGGGCTAAATTAAAGAAAATCATGTTCAAAGTTTTTTGTAAAGTCAAGAATATACATTAAAATAAGAAAATAATAATAATTAAAATAATTAAAGACAAGATTTATTGATTTAAAGACCCGTTGCGTTTGCGAATAGTAGGCTAAATAATCAGCAGGGACTAAGCCACCTGAGAATGAGTTGCGGGTTCATAACGCGTAACGGTGTTTTGTTTCCATTTTTGGGGTTTTAATTTTTTGTCTACTGCTATAAATTACCTGCACGTATCCCGTAACGTGGCTTATTATTATTAGAAGAAAAATTAATTATAATTGAAAAATACCAAAATAAAATTACATTTTGATTAAAATCAGAGACACGCTTCCCCCCCCCCCCCTTTCCAAATCTCAGATCTACCAAATTGCACTTCCCACTTCCACAGATTCACTCTCCCGACCCCATTAGAAAAATTCAATCCCAGAGAAAAAGCTTCAACTCCTTTGGATATTCTTAATCGGCTCGGTTTTTAGGGCATTTTCCTGAGAAAAATTTATCATTTTCTGCAAATTCCAGGGAAGCTGTGCATAAAGATTTATTGTTTTTTGGTATTTGGATTTTTGGGGTTGAATCATGTGGGGCACCATTGCGAATTTGAAGGAGAACTTGAACAAGATCGCCCTCGATGTTCATCAAGGTGACGACGACGATGACGACCTCGAGATTTATGGCAGGCCCAACGGAGACAAATATCCCATCTCTGATCGGAGGAATTCTCATAGTTTCGCGCATTCGAAATCGGGTCCGAGGTCGCCGCTATCAAACGGGATAGATGATCCTGCTGCTTATATTCCTGAGGTGCTACTTTTGTTTTACTATATATATTTTTTCTTTATTTGGCTTAAAATTTCATTGAAGAATTTACACGAGGTTATGTAATATTAAGGCTTTTTGGATCTTTTGGGCGTTTGCGTAATTTAAATTGGATGAATATGCTAGGGAAAGTCTGTTGAAGCTTGGAATTTTACTCATTTTAGTCATTTTTCTTGTTCGCTGTAATCTATATAAACGAAGCATTGACTTTTGAACTATAGCTGGGGTCCTGAGCATCTTTTTGAATGCTGAATCGGTTTAGGAACCATAACTTCTTGTCATGATAGAATTCGAGAGACACTTCTTCAATGGTTTGATTATGCTTATCTTAGCGTTTCTGACTACTAATGCTATACGTCTGGGATAATTTGGGTGCTGGGTTTTCTTGAACCACAGATCTGTTTTACAATAAAATATAAGGTGTTGATTTTGAATCAGGAGCATTGAGTTGTCTATATGTTTTTGGGTAACAAATCACTGTTTTATTTATGTTTTACATGAGTCTGCTCCTGTCTAGAGGGCAAACATGTGGAATAATGGAAAAAGAAAAAAAAAACAGATTGAGAAGCTATGAACTTATTCACAGGAATTCATTTCTTCAATATAATAAGAACACTTCATGTTTTCTGATCATCAAGCCTTACTTAGTTTTAGTAAGTTTCTGGTGGTCAATTTATTTTGAATTTTGTGTTTTTATCCTAACTTCTATAAAGTTAGCTTTATTCGTCAGGAGGATGGAATGGTTGTGAGTTTCACTCCAAAACTCGGTTCCCTTTTTTGAGCAGAATTGCGTCCAATGACAGTGTACTATCAAGATAGGCTGTGAAAATGCATAGTCCATGCTCCTACGAAACACTAATCTATGCCACATTTTCCCTCTTAATTGATCTAACCTAGATGCCCATATTTAATTTAAAGTACGATAGTTTAATGAATTCTTCGTGCATGTTTGGATAATTGTTGGAGATTTAATAGTGAAGAGAATGCATTTTTGAATAATTAATTAAAGGAGAATGAGTTTTCTGTGTGGGAATGTTCACCCTAAAGTAATTCTGTAAGAATAAGTTTTGTTTGCATAGTGTTAGCCTGTAAGGTAAAATTGCTTTTGGGTGTGAAATTACTAATGCAATGCATTGTGTTTTGTGTAAACATATATGAGGGGAAATCAGTATAATTGTACCCCAAATGAGTTCTGTCAAAAAGCCAAAAAAGTTGCTTTTACTTTAGGAGGCTCGAATGTATTCCAGCTTCCCAGAATGCAATTTAGGGCTGGATCCCAAATATGCAAATTTGGGGGGTAAAATGAATTTTGGGGGGGTAGGGCATTCTGGACCCCCTCTTCAAAAATGCATTTTGGGTATGTTTCCAAACATGCACCCATTTCTTCAAAACAAGCTAGGAAATTAATTTTATTTTCCTTCAAAGAAATGAGCTGATCAGGAACAGGTTAGTCTGGCCGGATGCAGGCAGAGGCTTACAGCTATAAATGGATACAATTTGAATTCCGAATTCCTATATTGCTTGACAAGAAGCAACTGTTTCCCTGTTTTGTGACATTTATTTATTTACCCACAAAAATAGTTTCCTCTTTTCAGACTTTATAGACGTAACAACTTACTTTTTTATTCTTCTACCATACTGCCATTCTTCCACATAAAAAAATGGCACATGCTTGTATGTATAGGAAGAGAAAATTTGATACCAAATGCATGCGATCTTATTGTTTTCAACGTTTATGCCTTTTAATTCTTTCCTTGAATTTTCTATTACATGCAGTAGGCTGGCTAAATAAGATATCGTATTGATAATTATTGTACTTCTCTCAGATAGAACAATATAAAGCAGAAATCAAGAGACTTCAAGCATCCGAGGCAGAAATCAAAGCACTATCAGTTAATTATGCAGCTTTATTAAAAGAAAAAGAGGTATGCGTTTTACTTTTTAACAGGTTCATAATATATGGATTTTTCTTTTCTCTTGTTTCTTATACTGGAGCTACTTAATTGTGAAATTATTCGAAATAGAGGTGCATGGTGGCATTCATAAATCTTTCAGTAAATGAACTTGTCTCTTTTGCATTCTAGATGACCTTTCACCTTACTACATTATATGCCACATCTTTGTTATTTTCCTGAAGAACTATTACTGGTTCTGTGTGGCTTTGGCTTTCTGATATCCTTGACCTTACTTGGTTCAATCCAATAAAGTGAACTCAACAGCAATGCATCATTTGAAGAATTAGTGGTTCTAGAAATTCTGCATTTCTTGCTTCTTTTTAAAGCTTTGCACCCTTGGCCCCTACACTGCAACAGGAGTTTAATTTGCTTGAAAACACTATAGAATTATATATGCATTACACGATTGTTTCACATACAGTTGTTTAACAATGTCAATATATTCTAAATATTATTACTATTTCCGGATTATCTTTTTACTGGCATTTGATAAGTCTAACTGTCCAGTCATTTTAACTTAACAGGACCATATTGTTAGATTGGATAAAGAAAATGGCTCATTAAAGCAAAATTTGGAGGCTACGAATAAAGCTTTGAGTGTCTCCAGAAATGAAGGTTCTGGAGCATCTACAAGTGGCACTAATACAGTTAAGGTAGCCTTTCATTTTAATCCAAACTTTGTTGTGAAGAGTTTAGTGTACTTTATGAAAATTTTGAACCTGCTGTAAGTCCTCCATTACATGTGGTCTCTGTTATATTATGATGTTTATATGAAATTTTAAATATAGATATGGTTGCATAATAGTGGTAATTGGTATTTATGTATTTATTATCCCTTTTCCAAGTTATGCTATAGTTTTCAAATTGGGAATGCCGACTACCTTAATTGCATTGTTTAACTATTGATACATAGTTAGGAGGGCCATACCTTACTGCTCTTCTCATTCACAAGACATATATTTTGTCTGTGTGATGCAGTATGGGGAAGGGAAAGGGAAGCTAAGACTGTAACAACTCGGAAAAAGGGACGAAGAAAGAGATAAAAGAGAACACTAAGGTTCTTCACACAGAAAAAACTCTGATGTTTCCTAAAACATATGCTAAAAAACTAACCGATACATAGAGAACCAGATATGTATATATATATATATATATATATATTGGGGAGGAAAACTACTACTAAGGAAAAGAGAGAGACCATGTGCTAGTCACGGGTAAACTAAAAACACATATAAAATGCCTATGCAAGGAAATAAACAACAATACATAGGCAACCAGACAATGAACTAAAAACATAGAGAAATAAGTACTAAACAAACAGAGGGCATGGGACAAGGGATGCTCCTGCATCACTGTGTGTGCATGCTTTTGGGTGTATCTGACAAACCAATGGGCTGATTAAGTAAATGAACTAAGTGATGCAAGACACAGGAGGGAAAAATCAAGGAATAAAATCTAATGTCGTTTCGTTCGAAATGACCGAAATTTTTCGGTTTTAAACCCTACCGAAACGAAACATCATATACATACCGAAATTCTACCATTTTGTGGAAATCTCCAAGAATCGTTGATTTTCAGTGGAAATGGTGATGTTTCGGCGTGTTTCGTAAGAAGCAAATGAAACGGTTGATCTGATTTTGAGGTTTTGTTTCTTCTGAGAGTTTCAAACTAAACTTTTCAAGGAATCATTCTCCAAACAGTTGCAATTGCAAAGCACCAAAAGGTCTAAATCTAAATGATAAAACCATCAGAAATTCAGAATCTAAAATCTAAACTCTCAAGTCTCAAGTTGAAAACTTGAATTTGAAAAACCAAAACTTACTTGGATCCTTTCTTCTTCAACCATCCAACCAATAGGAGCCAGAACTGCAGCTACAAGGAGTAATGCTAACGGCGAAAGGTGCAAAGAACCGAGGAGACGATTGAGCATTTCAGATTCCAGAGGACCAAAGCAACGCGAATGACTAAGGGCTGCTTGAGGCATACGACGACACGAAGAGACAAAGGAGAATTGGACTCGGTGAGGCAAAGGAGGACTGGACTAGAAGACGACCAAGAAGCATTTTCGTTTTCTCCCAAATTGACAATGACAATATGATTTTTCATGCAACCCATTAAGTACATAAAATAAAGAATTTATAACACACATATTTATTTCAAACTTTTACTTTTACTTTTTTACTAAATGATATATATATATAAATAATTAATTTTATTTATTTAATTAGTTTTACATTTATTATCATTAAATTTAATTTAAATGATAAAATATTTATAATAAAATATTTATTTAATTTTATATATCAATATTATTATTGTCATGTTATAATTTTTTAAAATTAAAAAAAACATTATTGTTTAAACTTATTCGAAACGTTTTTTTAAAAATATTTCATTTTCACGAAATTTTCGAAACGTTTCCGTTTCCAAGGAGATCGAAACAAGGAGATCGAAACGATACCTCGAAATGAAATTTTGTTCCTTGGGAAAAATAGAAGAGAGAATTTGTGGGAGAGAGACAGGATAGGGGGAGAGTTGAGAGAGAATGGAGCTCCAGTAGCTCAATTTCAATAATAATCCAGTAGTCTGAGTAATCCAAATACAAAGCATTACTTAAATAGAAAATTCTAATCTATTAGATAAATACTCATCTAAGCTATGATTAATCTAAATCATTCTAGCTTATTCAAATATCCTAATATCTCTAATTATTACCTATATCATAAATACCTAATTTATAAATAAATACCCATATCATAATGATCCATAATATACCTAACATCCTTATCCTATCCTTCATCATTCTCCCCTGGTTGGAAAGTACTCGACCTCGAGTTCGAAAGTGTGGAAGCAGCATAAAATTCCATCTTCTTGGAAGAACAGATAAGACAACTAGCAGTGGTGTATTAAATGACAACAAAAGCATTTTTGAATCCCCAAGTGGATTAGGAATAACAAATTCGACGGGTTTGCCAACACAACTGGATTTGCACTCTGCAAGCTCAGTATCAGCATACCTAACATTGCAAGTCGCTTTAGTTGGTTGAACCCGTAGGTGAATTTCTGCAACCTGGGGTTTAATTTCTACTACCTTGTTGGCTATCAAAACATCATCGACTTCAGCTTGTGTACTTGCAAGATGGATGATTCCATCTTGTTCACACTCTTTCTTTTCTTCCCTAGTCTCAACATGGGTAGCTTTGTTATTTTCTAGAGAAAAGTATCCATCTTGATTGCACTCTTTCTTTTCCTCTGAAGGCTTGACATGAGCAGCTTGTTCACACTGTACCCTCACTTCCCAATTTAAGGAATATATCTCGTCATCATCGATATCAGATGGACAATCAATGGATTCTACTATTATAACATCATTTGGCTCTCCTTGGACAGCTTCCTCCATTTCTTCATAATCTTGAGGATACTGTCCTTGTTCATATTTGGATGAAAATTGATCAAAATCCTGATAATAATAAGAATCTTGATAACTAGAATAATAGTGATCAGGATAGTCATAAGAAGAGGGCAATGCTTGCTAGTTTGCTCTTGAACTCTCATATTCATACAATGGACAAGAAAGCAAAGGCTCGATACCTTCTATTTCCTTCTAGTCTAGCAGCATCCTTGGGCACTCATCAAGTA
>JASKGM010020694.1:0-30137 GCA_034509205.1 Ceratonia siliqua | reverse complement strand
AAACTGAATCATAACAATAGCCAGTAAAGGAAGTCCCGTAACTACTTCAGCACGTGACTAGTATTTGTAAACTACTAATGCTGATAATCTTTCATCCATGCTGGGGCTTTAGGTATACGTTTAGCTGCTGATGTGGTTGTTGTAGTTGCCACGTCTCTAACATTGCCCACCACTACAAGATGAACCTTGTCCTCAAGGTCAAAGGAGGGGTACAGAGTTTTGAATTCATCAAGAGAAATCCAGGAAGTATCTTCGAGGGGTAACCCATCCCACTGAACCAAAAGTTGGAGCTGGAAGCCTTTGGAGGTACGAACTTGACGAGTGCGAAGGATGGCCAGTGAATGGATCACCGGGTGGGTGTTGAACAATGTGGATGGTAACGGGAGGGCATGTAAACTGGGGTCAGCTTTATACAACTTCAAAACAGAGACATGAAATACTCGATGTATCCGACTATGCTCGGGAAGACCGAGTTGATAAGCGACATGGCCAATACGGGCTTAGATAGGAAACGGGCCATAGTAGCGTTTGCTAAGTTTATGATATGGTTGATGACGCAGCGTCATTTGCCGGTAAGGTTGTAATTTAACCAATACCAAGTCGCCAACCTGAAATGTTCGTTCACGGCGACGCTTATCAGCATGATGCTTCGTACGCATTTGGGCACAGTGGATCTTATCCCGGAGGTCTTTCAGAAGCTGAGCTCGCTGGAGCAAAGTAACCTCAACGGCGTCCACAGTAGTGTTGGGTGGAGAGCAATGAAGGAGGGTCGGTGGAGGTCAGCTATAGACCACTTCATAAGGCGTCATTTGAAGCGTGGAATGATAGGCAGTGTTATAAGAGTATTCGGCCCAGGGTAAATATTTGAGCCATTGGTGTGGATGATCTGAGGTAAAACTGCGGAGATATTGTTCAAGTCCCCAGTTAGTAACCTCTGTTTGGCTGTCACTTTGTGGATGATAAGCACTAGTGAATCGTAACTGTGTACCACTTAAGCGAAACAATTCACGCCAAAATTTGCTAAGGAAAAGAGGATCGCGATCACTCACTATGGTGGCTGGAAACCCGTGCAATTTAGCAATGTGAGTGACAAAAGCTTCAACGACCTTAGTGGCTGTAAATCTGGGTTGTAATGGAACAAAATGGCTATATTTGGACAGCCTATCGATCACAACCATGATAGCATTGAATCCATGAGACACGGGCAGCTGCACAATGAAATCCATGGATATGTCTTCCCAGACTTGGTGGGGAATAGCCAATGGTTGCAGGGTACCCGCGGGGGCAAGGGGCTCATATTTGGTCTGCTGACAGGTGGGGCAAGTAGAAACATATTGGTGAATGTCTTTTCGCATGTGGGGCCATTCAAATTGAGCTTGCACTCGAGCTAATGTGCGTGCAATACCATTGTGCCCGCCGGTTAGAGTATCATGGAATTCTTTTATGATGGGGAATTTGTGCTCAGAATTCGAGCTGAGAATGATACGACCAGAGTGCCATATTAAGCCATTATGAATGTGATGATGAGGATAATCATTGCTGTGTTCGGTGATAGCCTGGGCTAATTGGAGTAAATCAGGGAGTTGTTGCGTTTCCAGTCGTAAGGAATGCATTAATTCACAACTTTGACTTGTCAGAGTCATTAATAGCGAAGGAGTTGAGAGTGAAGGAGGAACTGGCGGAAGTCTAGAGAGGGCATCAGCCACGTGATTAGTAGCTCCTGGTTTATACTGAATATCAAAATCATATCCAATGAGTTTGATGAGAAAACGCTGCTGTTCAGGTGTTTGCACGGTTTAGGACATGAGTTCCCTAATACTCTGATGGTCAGTCTTGATGACAAATTTGCGGCCCAGGAGATATTGTCGCCACTTGGCTACGGCTTCCGTGATGGCATATAATTCCCGCACATAGGTAGATGATTATTGCAATCTGGGGCTTAATTTCTTACTGAAATAGGCAATGGGGTGACGGAATTGAATCAAGACGGCACCGACGCCGATACCGAAAGCATCAGTTTCAATGATGAAAGGTTGCTCAAAATTAGGGAGAGCCAAAACAGGGGCTTGGGTTAATGTGATTTTGAGCTGCTGAAACGCGGCTGCAGCCTCCGATGACCAATGGTAAGAATTTTTCTGAAGCAGGGATGTTAATGGGGCCGCAATAGTAGCATAATTCCGGACAAAACGTCTATAATATCCGGCGAGGCCCAAGAAACTCCGGAGTTGTTTCACATTGCCTGGCACATTCCATTGCATAATTGCCTGAACCTTAGAGGATTCAGGCTCAACCCCCACAGCCGACACCATATGGCCTAAATATTCGATTCGATCCTGAGCAAACTGACATTCGCTAAGTTTTGCAAACCATCCATTTTCTTGTAAACAAGAGAGCACTATTTGCAGATGTTGCACATGATCCTGCAAAGTCTTACTGTAAATTAAAATGTCATCGAAGAACACAGTAACAAACTTTCTAAGGAAAGGTTTCAGTAAGGAATTCATGGCGGATTGGAAGGTTGAGGGTGTGTTAGTTAGCCCGAAGGGCATGACCATAAATTCATAGTGCCCTTCATGCGTCCGGAACGCAGTTTTGTGGATATCTTCAGGGCACATTCGAATTTGGTGATACCCGGCTCTCAGATCAATTTTTGAGAATGTAGTGGCTCCAAAAAGTTCATCAAACAACTCGTCTATAGTCGGAATAGGAAATTTATCAGGAACTGTACTTTGGTTAAGTGCCCTGTAATCAACACAGAACCGCCATGTACCATCTTTTTTCTTAACCAGGAGCACCGGTGACGAATATGAGCTCTTACTGGGATGGATCACTCCTACAGAGAGCATTTCAGAGACTAACTTTTCTATTTCCATTTTTTGAAAATGTGGGTAACTGTAGGGTCTGACACTGACGGGTTTAGAGCCCGGGATCATATGTATCTGATGATCGTGTTCCTGTTGAGGAGGTAACCCGGTAGGAATTTTGAAAACGCTGGCATTGCTAATAATGATTGGTTGCACCTCTGGATGAAGTTTAGTTACAGTATTCTCCAATGCAGCGATGTGTGGTTCAACCGCAGTCAGCTGATAACAGCATGCGATAGAATCTGTAGCATGTAATCTACGCAACTGATGGCAATGAATAGGGGTTGGTTCTAGGTTCGAATTTCCTTGTAGCTCCACTGTTTGTCCTTCCCAAGTAAAAGTCATGGTTAAGTTCTTGTAATCCTTGACTACAGGGCCTAATAATTCTAGCCATTGGACACCGAGGACCAAGTCTGCCCCTCTGAGTGGTAGTACATGGCAGTCCATTAAGAACTGATGATGTTGAATCTTAACAGGCAATTGAGGACACATACCTGTACAAGCCAAAGATTCTCCATTCCCGACTATACAGAGAAGTGCCTGGAAGGTAATATAGGAATTCGTAGATGCTTAACTATTCTTTCTTGAATGAAACTGTGCGTAGATCCTCCGTCAATTAAGATATGCACTTCTTGCCCTTCTATGATTCTTGTAAATCGTAGTGTTTTTGGAAAGTGGTGCCCTATCATTGCATGAGAGCTAATGGCCGGAGGTAGTTCCTCATTAATAAGTTCATTGCATGGGATCAATTGTTCGTCCTCTTCAGAGTTCGTACCTCCCTCGGTATCATCTGCCAACATTAACAATAATAACTTGGCTTTACAACGATGGCCCCGGCTGAATTTCTCGTCGCAGTTAAAACAGAGTCCCTTATCTCGGCGTTCCAGCATCTCCGCAGTTGTAAGTTTCTTAACGGGAATAGAGGAGCTGTTTACCTTCATCAATTGTGGATTTAGATTCGGTTTAGGAGTTTGTAGTAGTGGAAGGTTGAATTGTGGTTTTGGATTAGAAACCAGAGTAGGTCGGGATACTCCCATTCGAGAGCCATAATCATTGATCTTATCTTCCATTAATTTTGCCAGATTTACTGCTTGGATAAGAGTTCGTGGCTGTAATGCGCGCACCTCCGGTCGGATGTCACTGCGAAGTCCCGATTCGAAGCAACTTTGTGGAAATGAAACAGAGATTCCAGTCGTTTGATTAGCTAGAGTCTCAAACCGAGTTTGATATTCGGAAACCGTCGTCGTTTGGACTAGCTTAGCTAATTCTCCTTGTACATCTCAGTACTCAGAAGGGCCAAATCGAACTCGTAAGGCTCGAAGAAACTCTTGCCATGTTGGTAATAATCCGTTCCTGTGCATCCATTGATACCAGTGAAGTGCATCTCCATCCATGTGAAAGGATGAGATGAAAAGCCGTTGATTATCTGGTGTAACATGGAAATTGAAAAACTGCTCGGCTTTGAAAATCCAGCCGTGTGGATCGTCTCCGTTAAATCGAGGAACGTCGAGTTTCAGCGCTCGCAGAGGTTGTATAGCCATGGCTCCTTCGCTGTTTACTCCTTCGGTTCGAACCATAGGTGATGAAATGGATCCTGATATCTCGGTTATGTGATTTCTCAAGTTTTGTTCCAGGCGCCCTTCCATTGTTGATAATTTCAAACTGACTTCCTTCAAAATATTACCAAAAGAATTCAGTTGTTCATCATGAGATGGAATCTGATTCGAGCAATCTTCCAAAGCTTGTGAAACATAAGCTCGGGAATGTTCTCCCATAGGGAAAGGCTCTCAATGAAAGCACCAATTTGTTACGTGAACCTGCACAGTTTCGAGGATGTGCTCCTCCCGCAGAAGAAAAGAGAGAAGGAATTGAGAGTTCAAATTTTGGTTGTCCATTTTCACAAGGCTCAACATACATTTATAATCCATGTGGCGCCAAAGTTACACCCAATGAGTTTATGACAGCTGGATAACAACAAAAGGATAAACTGAATCATAACAATAGCCAGTAAAGGAAGTCCCGTAACTACTTCAGCACGTGACTAGTATTTGTAAACTACTAATGCTGATAATCTTTCATCCATGCTGGGGCTTTAGGTATACGTTTAGCTGTTGATGTGGTTGTTATAGTTGCCACGTCTCTAACAAACTCCCACCAAAGAATGCAAGTACCACACACAAACATACCACTTATTGGCTTGTGGGTGTGTGTGTGTGAATTCGAAATTCCAAACTGTTATATTCTTAATTCCACTAAATCTAACATTATTAACTAGTAATATTAGGCATAATATTCTTAAGGCCAATATCTACTAGAACATAGTCAACAATATGAAATGAATTACAATCAACAAAAAATGATACATAATTTCACGTCAAATGTATAGCGTTTCCATCTCAATATGTAGGAATCACATATGCAATTTCTATATACTTAAGAATGACACAATGAGAACTTTCTAACTATGATATTTTAAAGGAATGTTAGAAAAGGTAATGGACATAACTTAAGCTATGTGCAACTCAGAAAATAGCTTTGCATGCTGAACAAAGTGAAAATGCTGCCAGGATAGAGCAAAAAAGTTATGTAGAAATGTTAAAGCATTTGGCAGAAGTATAAACCATCATGGTCATTTGACCCCAACTCACTTGCAAATAAAGCAATGGCCAAAACCGCCATAAATGCAGCTGGAGGTGAACGTTAGACTTGCATAAACACATTCAAGAGATCTCCAATGGCTAAATTTGAAGATTATAAATAGTTTACCTTAAAAAAACAAGCTTCTAAACTATTTTCGGAAAACTGAATTTGTCATTAAACTGGTGGAGGTAGTAGGTCTCGGGTTAACGGTTCAACCACGATCAAATTACGATCGAACAGGATATGAATTAAAAATATTTTTTAATTTATATATTATATATATATTGTAATATATTATATATATATATATATATATATATATATATATATAATAACTAATAATTAAAATAAAAGTAATAAAATTAATACATTGTTAAATAAAATAATTTTATTACAAATAAAATAAGTCCATAATTTTATGATATAATTCACTGTTTTGAAAATTAGATTGATCCGTAGGAATCTTGCATGGGCCTAGAGCACATTTGGAAGGCTGTCTTTAGCTTGGGCCTCCATAATGTATGGTTATGTAGGAATCTTTTGGTTTTTTAGGATGCAAGGAAGGATGCTAAGTGTTTGTATCAGCCAATTCTTATGAAAGCTCGGGAAATACAAGAGTGTAGGGGAGCCTCTCACTAGCAAATAGTTTGGTACAGGGAAGTCTTAGTTGGTTGGGATTTTTTGGTCAATTCTTGGATTAAATGCAATGATGGGTCAAGCAAATTTAGTGCTGCTATGGCTGATTGTGATGGCATGTTCAAGGGCATAAGTGGAAGTTAGTTGTATAGATTTTGTTGGGAATATTGGCTCAGGAGGGGTTTTATGTGTTGAACTTTGGGAATTCTATCACGCTTAGAAGTGACATGGGAGAGAGGTTATCACCAGCTCTGGTTCGAGGCTAATTTGATAGTGGCAGTAAACTTGGTGCACAATGGATGCCCACAAAGTCATCCTTTCGCTTCTCTGGTTTCTCAAATTCGCAGTATGCTGAGAAGTTGAGAGGTACGGGTCAGTCACACCCATCGTGAGGAAAATAAAGTAGTATATTGGCTTGTTTCAAGTTCTCATGATCATGGCATTGTTTTGAGGAGGATTACTCAGCCAGCTCCAAGAGCTTGCTATTCGATAGTCCTAGATGATTTGATTGGGGTTTCTAATATGGGAGTCAACGCCACTTCAGCAGGTAAAAGGGGAACACTAACGAAGAGGACACGCGAGAAGCCCACATGGCTAAAAGACTACCAATAGATTCGTAATAGTTTAGCATTTCCATTTTTTTGTTATTTTCTACTATCACTATATAAATTGAAACTTTATAAAGTGTAGTCACTGAGTATTATGGAATGACAAGAACCAATTCCAATTTCATCAACTTTCTTCTCTCTTTTTTCCTCGTAGGTCGCACACCTTGAATTGTGCATAATTGTTCGTATTATTTTGTGTTTTTGTTGAGAGCTTGCCACTTCTAGCAATGGTAAAACAAACACGAGCGTATGTTATACAAGCGCTTGAAGATTGTTTAAACCGTATCTCTTCTTATGATGATTGTCATAATGTGATGGCTGTTCTGCCATCATTTTATGACTTTGGGTGCTTAGGGAAACGTAAAGAAAAATGGAGTCACCATTAGTTAATTAAAAGGATAATTAAGATCCTTAAAAATAAAAGAAAATAAGACACTGGCCATTGAAACCAGAGAAGGGTTCGAAAGTCTAATTACGTGTGGGAAAGGTATTAGGCACATCACAATGTTCATCCCTAAGAATTGATACATTACATTGTTTGTTCTTAAAAATTTAATGTATTTTAATTACCCCATTTTTATTAATGTAGTGATAAAAGATAAAGAATTAATGAACCAGACTTACTTAACAAGTAAGTGCCTATATGTACTCCAAAATGGATTAAGATCAACGTAATTTGAAATAATTTGATAAATTAATTATGTGAGATGTATAATCTCTTGCCTAGGAAACTTAGGACAGTATGGGAAGATAAACTTCCACTTAAAGCCTTGAAAATAAGTTAGGACATTTTGGGAGGACAAATCTCTACTAAAAGTCTATGAAAATTAGGACATTAGGAAGGATAACCTCTACTAAAAGCTTATGTAATTTGGACTTTAGGGAATAATAAATTTCCACTTAATGTCCATGGAAGCTAGGATTTTGGGAAAGATATGCTTTCACTAAAAGCCTGATAAAATGAAAAAACAATTCTCTACATAATGATTATAAAAAAGATAAGACAATATAGGAAAACAAATTTCCACATAAAGTTTAATAAAATAGGAAAACAATTATCCACATAATATTTAAATAAGAAGTTTTTCATTCTTGGTCAAAATGTAATTTCCAAAAGCTTTAGGATGAAACTGAAATTTCTATAATGTTTGAGGCCAAAATATAATTTCTAAAAGTATTTGAATCAAAATAAAATTATTGAAAACTTTGATGACATGGTAGAAGAAGAACAAAAATTCCAAATGAAGGCCACAAATCCACTTTAGCATGCCTCTGACTTAGCCCATTATCATTATTATTAATATTTTTATTTATTATTTTTGATTATTTATTTATTTTTTTGAAAAGTAAACAAGGTGTATTGGACACCTCATTTTGTTTGGGTACAACTTCAAAGTAACAATAAAATAAAAAACAAGAAATGACAAAACAGACAAATAAAAGAGAAGGAATGCTTATGCCTTACAAGGGGTGAATAGGGAACAAACTAAAAAATAAATATCAATAATATTACAA
The DNA here is from genome assembly GCA_034509205.1 of Ceratonia siliqua. Lineage (NCBI taxonomy): Eukaryota > Viridiplantae > Streptophyta > Magnoliopsida > Fabales > Fabaceae > Ceratonia > Ceratonia siliqua. The sequence goes on along the minus strand of JASKGM010020694.1, from coordinate 21,874 downwards.
ACCAAGAATAATAATGATACATAAAATAAAAGAAATAATCCAAATAAAATAAATATTAATTCATCCCCTAGATCACACAAATAATAAGAGTCCATGTTATGGAAAAAAAAAATTCATAGGCTAAAGGGATGCTCAATGTTCCTTGAGAAGTATAACTCAAGCCATTATAATGTTCAAATCAAGGACAGAAATCATATTTAAGCCCATAAAGTAAATCACATTAAAACCAAGCTAATATCGAATTTTAATCAAAATAAAAATTATATTTGACTTAATAAACTTCATCAAAAATCATCTAGAACCTAGATTACCCCTTTAGCTTGTGAATCACTAGAGTTTTAATCAAGAACTCCAAAAAAACCTCCATCATAACTCTTCGAGGTAAAAGAGAAAAGAAAAATGCAAACAATAAAGGAAGGTGAATGAGTTACTTCCCTATAACTTTTAGGATGAATCTCCCTCTTTTCTTTGCTTCAAGCAGATCTCCCAAGCTCCTATCGGAAACTCCGAGTTTTCTCTCCTCCCTCAAATCTCATACTGAAAAAACCTCCCATTTCTTTGCCTCCCACTCTCTTTATAGCAAAAAAAAAAAAAAAAAAAAAAAAGAAGAAGAAAGAAAAATGTATTTTTTTGTTATTTTTTCAATATTTTAAAATTACCTGAATAAAATCAGGTGTTTACAATGATCAATTCAATACTTTCAGCAATATTCTTAAGGAGATTAGTTTGAAGCTTACTGCAATGGAGGGTCAATTAGAGTAGAATTGAGGAATCACAGATATGTTAGGATCATCTACATAACCGGTGAATCGATCGAAGACTGTAGCTATAAACGATATCAACACTATGCAACCACTTCGATTCTTGAAATTAGATGTTCCTCGTTGTAATGGTGATGATACACATGTTTAGATCTTTAAAAAAGAGTAGTTCTTCGATTTTCATGAAATATCGAATAACCACAGACTTGTGACATCGTCGTTTCACATGGACGGCGATGCATTGCACTGGTACCAGTGGATGTATCGGAATGATTTACTTCCATCTTGGCAAGAGTTTCTTAAAGCCCTGTTGGTATGTTTTGGTCCCTCAGAGTATCGAGACATTCAAGGAGAGCTTTCCAAGCTTACTTATATCACAAGTGTGGCTGATTGTCAATCCAGATTCGAAGCTCTAGAAAATCAAGCCTCGAGATCCCATTTTCCTTAGTTAGTTTTGATGTGAGCTATTTTGACTTAGTGGCACTAAGTTACTCTACAGTAGTGCTTACAACCCTCAAAGTGACAATTAAACCGAGGTGACCCATAGAGGTATGGAGCAGTATCTTGGTAGCTTCACATATGATCATCCTAATCAATGTTCTAAATTTTTACCATAGGCCGAGTACTCCTATAATACTGCTTATCACTCATCACTCAACATTACACCCTTTCATGTTGTGTATGGTCGCTTTCCTTCACCTTTGTTGCCCTGTTCACAATCGAATACCATAGTTGAGGCTGTTGAATAACCTTTGAAACACCAAGATTAGTTGTTGCATGAATTAAAAAAACATTTGCAGCAAACACAGCACCTTGTAAAGCAAATTGCCAATAAGCATGGACAAGAGCAACAATTCCAAATTGGTGATTTGGTCTTAATTAAACTTCATCCTTATCAGCAAACTACTCTATCACAACAACCTTATACTAAACTTAGTAAGAGGTTTTATGACCTATTCCCAATTGAAGCTAAGATTGGACTTGTGGTATACTAGGTTGCTTTATTGGCGCATGTCAAACTTCACTCAGTCTTTCATATATCCATTTTAAAACCATTACTCCCCTTGCTATATTATGTTCTCGACAGATGAGTGTCACTGAGCAATCTCAAAGCCAGTTATTAGTCCAATGGGATGGTCTATCCCTCGAGGACGCCACTTGGATTGTCATGGACGAGTTTTGCACCTTGTATCCCACTTTTGACCTTGTGGACAAGGTCATTCCTAGAGGTGGATGATGATGATATGGGAGTCAATGCCACATCAGCGGGTAAAAGGGGAAAAACACTAATGAAGAGGACACGCAAGAAGCCCACATGGCTAAGAGACTACCAATAGATGCGTAATAGTTTAGCATTTCCATTTGTTTGTTATTTTCTATTATCACTACAGGAATTGAAACTCTATAAAGTGTAGGCACTGAGTATTATGGAATGACAAGAACCAATTCCAATTTCTTCAACATTATTTACTCTTCTCTGCTTAGAGGCATAATTGTTCGTATTAGTTTCTCTTCCCCAGAGAACACAGCTAGTTTCTTATGCTAGCTCCTTTTTGCATCAATGGAGATAAAAAAAAAAAATAGCCAATGTATAATGTCAAAAAGTATTTTTTTTATTTTTATAAAAAATAATGAAATATTTATTTAAATAATGAAATATTTTTCAATGAATAAAATAAATATATACTTATATTAATTAAAATATTTTTCTAATATTAACTTCTTATTCCAATTTTAAAATGAATATATATTAATTTAATAAAATTATAAAAAATTATAATATATATATATATATATATGTTGAGTTGAATCACAAAGCCTTGGCTTAGTCATGTAGGCTTGGCAATCAAAAGCAACTTTCCCTTTTAAAATGGGAAGTTTCTGTTCATCATCTTATAGTAAAATTGTGTCATTTTTTTAATAAAAATATATTTCTTTATTAATTTTTTTAGAAATACATAAACAAATTAAAAGTTATTTTATAAAACTATCATTTTCAAAACATACAGACCATACAAAATTAAGATATATGTCAATGTCATAAAAGGCAGCTTAGTATTGAAAATATCAAAGAATAATGGTATTGATATTAAGAAGAGTGACGCGTTTTGAATAGGTTTGATTCAATCTTCAGAATTTCTCTAAGCTTTGTGTGGATCTGGAATCAAAATTAGTATGAAGAATTGTAATTTAAATTCTAATTCTATCAGAATTATAATGGATTAAGAATTTTAAATTTCATGTTTGGGATCATGTCAAGAAAGGATACAAAATTGTGATTTAATCTAAATTTTATTATTTAGACGTGTGATCTAAAATTAAAAAAATATAATTAATTAAAATTTATAAACAAATAGATCACTGTTTTTCTTTATTTAATTATTTTTTATACCAAAAGTTTCAAAAATCATATCTTTTTGGTACACCAAAATTTGCAGGAACCAGATCTGTTTGAACCACTAAAAATTTAAGAACCAAATATGTTTTGGATCACCAAAAATTAATTTCAAATAGGCAAATTTAAAATTAGAGAAATAAAAAATGACTTTAGTGGTGTTATTTTTACATTCAATTTTCATGCAAAAGATAAAAGTCTATAATGAAAGTTAAAAAAATAGATATTATAGTGCTTGAATACATCGTTTAAAATAATCGCCAGGGAATCCAATTATAGGAATGAATAAATTAGTATAATTTTTAGAAATGCACTTCTATATGGAAAATAATTATTCAAAAATAATTTTAAATGAAAATAGATATTTGATAGCATTAAAAGCTTCTTCATTAGTAAAATTGTTTTCTACTAAAAACTCAAAAAAAAAAAAATTTGGTTCTAAAAATACAAACATTAGAATAATATAAATTAGCTGAACTTAAAGAATAATGTAATTTCGTTTATTTTTTTAAATATTTTTTGTTTTTTTAATATAATTATATATTTTATTTAATTATATAAAATTTCTGTATATTATAATTTTTAAAAAATTTGTATAGATATTATTTATGATGTACAATTATAATTTGTATATACATATATATTAAAAATATTTAAATAGATATTACTTTCATTTATGGATAAAAAATAAATTCTTTTATCGTATTTAAATTTATATATTTAATAATGAATCAGTGGAGTCAGGTAGTCAATGGTTATCGGTCAGATGAAAAGTTGTAAGAATAAATCAAAAGATAATGTGAATGTTCTCAATTATAAACTCCTAGAATTATAATTTTTAAGGTCCATATCAAGAATTGAGAAAGGCTCTAATTAGTTAATTTTCAATTCCATAGAATTGATGTGTGGAATTGACCTTATAATTCTAAAAACAAACCAAACAAAAAAACTTAGAATTACCGGCCCAATTCCAATTCTAATCCCCCAATTTCAAGCTCAAGAGCTCCAAACGCAGCCTCAACGTCAGATGTAGAAGTGGTGTCATTGGTGCGCATAATTGGTTGGATCATAATGACCTAATAAACATTTATAACCCCTTTTTATTTTTCACGTCGTTATTTTAATGACCATGACAAGAGTTAAACCCAACACACTCATTTGACCATATTCACCCATTTGGCATTTATAGGCTACTCTCATAAAATTCATATAATACATAATTCTTGAACCTTTCGTTGAGTTTAATTCTAATTTTAAGTTCAAAAGTCACAATCAAATTGAGAATTAAAAGTCACATTTAAATTTAAAAATAGATAAATATTTATTTATTTATATATTGCACACCAACATAAAATTATCATAATTAACATCATTATCGATATTCATCAAACATTTCAATATTTTAAACTAATTTTTTAACTCTTTTAATTTGCATGTTTCCCTCCTTATTTTTTTAATGCACGTGGGCTTGTTGGGTGTAGCTCTGCCCAGGTTGTGTATTAATTAATTGCTTTGGGCTTTGCTACTTTTATCACCAAAAAAGGAAGGGCTCCATAAACAAATTTATAAATTTAAAATTTTACTTAGATAATATATTTAATGATTAGTATCAACCCAAATTTATATATAAAATTATATGTAAGATTTAAGTGTAATGTTACACTACTTTCAATTAATGATATCATCGATAACGTAACATCATGTATCATAATTAAATAGATATGTCTTTTTTCATCTAATAAGTGATACATGGTTTCACGTTATTAGTGGTATTATACATTAAACATACCATAAAATTTTTCAAGATTTATATTTTTTTATTATTTGATAAGAATATTTTTAAGTCATCTTAAACATTTAGACTAATATAAAATATTAAAAATTTTATTTTTAAGTACGTATTATATTTTAGAGAATAAAATTTTTATTCTAAATATATTATTGTTCACTAATATAAAATATTAAAAATAAATTTAACACGTATTATATTTTAGAGAAAATTTTTTTAATCTAAAATATATTATTTATTCTATTTAAGTTATATTAATCTTGTACAATAACCTTATTTATAATTAGTTTTGATATGTATTTACCAAAAATGACTTTACGTCCAACACACTTATTTGGTTAACTTAATATCCCAATCCATCTAACCCATAAATTTAAATAATTAAATTTGATTGGGTCATAATATAATTAGATTAACATAGTTAAATGGATTTGGTATAATTATCAACCCTAGTGTGAAAATACAACTAATTATACATCCCCTGAATTCTAAATAATGTTAAAGTTATTAATTTAATATCACTTGTTGTCAACATTCAACACTTCAATTTTGGCTTTGCAAATCATATTAGACAAAGAAACTGATGGCTCTAATCCTAAATTTATCATCTGCCCTAGAAGAAGCTCGGCCTCCTTCCACTTTCCCTCCTTGCAAAGAACTCTAATGGTCAAACAATAGCTTCCCATATTTGGTACCATTCCGCTCTCAACCATTTCTTCAAGTAGCCTAAGAGCCCTATAGGAGCTGCCTTCTTTGCAGAAACCATAAATCATGGTATTATATATGACACTGTTTGGTTCCAAGTTCATCTCACCCATTGATTTGAAGAGTTTTGATGCTTCTTTCATATTGCCTTTCATACATAACCCACGTATTAGGACACTGTACGTGCAAACATCTGAAACCAAACCAGACTTTTCCATTAAAGAATGCATCTGAAATGCTTTCTCCATCTCATTGCATCGTACAAAGGCATCAAGTAAAATTGTATATGTCACTTTGGAAGGAGCAATGCATCTCTCTTCCATTTCCCTGACCAAGTCAAGGGCCCCTTCTAAATTCCGAATGCTAGTATATCCTGCAATCAATGTATTATATGTCACTAGTGATGGAGATAATGATCCATTTGACTTCATCTGATCAAATAATTTAACTGCAATGTCCATCTTTCCTGCATCACAAAAGCCATTTATTAGCGTGTTATATGTAATTACATTAGGACTTAAACCAACACAGTTTACTTGATCAAGCAACTTCAAAGCTTCCCAAAGCTTCTTCACTCGACACAACCCACAAATCAAAATGTTGTATGTCACAACACCGCATGCCACACCTTTGTCGTGCATTTCGTCAAACACTATAAAAGCTTTATCTATGTACCCATCATTACAGTATTCGTTAATCACACAATTGTAAGTATAAATATTAGGTACAACTCCCTTTTGCTTCATATTTTCATACATTTGAAATCCTTCTTTATTTAGCCCTTCCTTGAAAAACCCATTCATTAACACAGTGTAAGCATGCTGATTGGCAACTAAATCCAACTCCATCTTGCAAAACAACTTCTTTGCCAGTTGAACATCACCATTCTTGCAGCAGCCATCAATTAATGTAGTGTATATGACAACATTTGGAGACAGTCCCATCTCCTCCAGCTGTGCCAAAAGCTGAAAACCTTTTATCATGTCACCAGCTTCACAACAACCCTTGATCATAATCCCAAAACTATAAACATCTAGCATAGAAATACTCTTACTTTCATTGAAAATCCACCATGCTTTTTCAAAACAATTAGATCTAATAAGTAAGTTCAAAAGACTATTGAACGTGTTTGATCTTGGAACAAGGCCCTTGTCAATCATCTGATTTAAGAAATAGAGGGCTTGATCAGGTAATTGAGACTGGACATGGGCATTAACAAGTGCTTCATAAAGAAGCTTATATGTTGACTCTGAAAAGAAATGGGTTTGAGCTAGCTGATCCATGAGTGAAGCTGGAGAAAACTTACAGGAGATTCGTCCAGAGATCACCCGCAAAAGTAGAGACTGAGTTTCAGATAGCATGCCAGAGCTGAGAAGATGGTGTAAGATGAAAGATATAGAATGATAGGTGTGATGAACACCTTGATAGCTTGAGCAATTGAAGAAGAAGAGCGCTTTTACTGGAGGGACTTTCACCATTTTTTGCATGAGAATGAGAATTTCGAGGGAATGAGACATAGCCTTGCTTTTCATCACTAGTTATTTCCCTGGCCTCTGTTACTCCCGAGATGTTTCCTGTCCTCACATGGTAAACAAGCACGAACGGGTGAAACAAAGAAATGAATTTGTGGCCTTTGCAATGGCATTCTTTCTGAACTTCTTTCAAGATCATAGAAACGATCAATTAGGCCAAACGGTGATAAACTTAAATAGTCAAGAAATTTATACTAACAATACCAACCTTCAATAACAGTTCTAGAGAGATTCCCATCAATTGCAAAATCAGGAAATGGTCAAATAACAGCACTTGCAAGCTCTAGGCCCTTTGCCTTGACCATAAGTGGTTCCTGTGCAAGTGAACCTCAAGTGTTATCAAAGAAAACACAGAAAAATAGACATATTGACATTTAAAAATATAGACTACATATAGATGATATCTGTTAGAAACCACAGCAGATAAAACTCACCCCAAAAGCTAACTTGTAGGGGAGGGTGCCTGCCGTGGCTTACAAACCCCATAATCACCCCTTTCCTGGGTGATGTGGGACTCCTAGACAATGGGATCCCAACAATATCAGATCTAAAGTAAGAACAAAAGATAAAACAGGCACTCTTCCATTGTCCACATCAACTTTACAAACTTGTTGTATAATTCTTGTATTTTAATGGCATTTCCTTCAGTTGCATAATATCATACTTTTGGTGAGTTTGGAGCTTATGCAAGAAAGTGAAGCACAACAATTTGTGTACGTTTCGGAAACCAGCGGAGGGTTGTAAATGTAACTGTGGACAGTGAAAAGTATCCAAATTACGTTTGGATAGGTTACTAAACATGGGAAACCAGCAGAGGGTTGGAAATGTAATTGTGGAGAATGAAAAATATCCAAGTTACATTTGGGTAGGTTACCGAACATGAACTCCAACATGTCTAACGAGGAACTATATTACCAAATACTACCAAGGTCTAGAAGTTTCTAAGCAAAAAAATTGAATTAGTATAGTTTATGTCAAGTTTCACCCTTAAAGAGTCTAAGAGCAGGAATATCCATATTTTAAGTTATTCTAAGGCTGACAGGTTATGAATAATCAAAAGGCTGAAAGAAAAATTATCATTAATAAAATCATAAATGAAATCTTTTAGATAGACCTTCATTTAATTTATGTCATTCCCACATAATTTTTCTAGGTAAGAATTACCAATAAATAAAATAATAAGAAAAGCTTTCAAGCCTTTGTTGAGGATTGGTAAGAGGAATAAAAATAAGGGGCTCTTTGGTTCAAGAAAATGTTTTCTATTTTCATTTCCTAAAAATAATTTCTATTTTCTTTAAAAAACATGTTTGGTTTATGAAAATTTTAATGTAAAATAGAATGAGGGTATCATGCATCCGTGTATAACTATGGAAACCAATGTAAAATTGTTAAATCATGGGATCCAAAATTACAATTACAGCTTATTTTAATATTACAGGAACTTTGAACAAGCAGTAAAATTGAATGTTTTGACTTTCGATAGTATGACCAGTTTCAAATAATTGTAGTCATGTTAAGAAGGGAAAAACATATTCCCTTTAAATTTGGTCCCATGCCTCAAATAAAGCTACCTTCCCAGTTCGTCTAAAACTGGCCATAAAAAGGTGTGCGTATTACATATTCTTATGCAACAGAAACCATCTAGCAACTGATGTTCATAGTAGTTAAAAAACACTTATGCCATATAATCAACACAGTAATATATCCAAATTCAAATGCCTAAAAACAAAAGAGCATTCAGAACTTTATCAAGAGCAAGAAATATTTTATGTCTGCAAATGGGCCCAAACACAGACCAAGGTATACCCAAATTTCAATACTGAAATGCCAAATCCATGGATCCTTTCTAATAACAAACTCATTATTTCATATCTTTCTGTTACTATTTAAAATAATATAACTCAAACAAGTATGAGCTACACTTAAGAAAGTAAAGGAGGTAGGTTCCAAATTCTTCAATAGTATTAATTGAAATGCTTCTAAAGAGAATTCCAACTCCTTAAATCTACAACATACAATCATTGAGTTCCATGAAATTTGATCTTTCTCAGTTAATCTTTCAAACACTTGGTAAATGCCCTCAATATCCTGGCATTTCCCATATCTCCACAAGTGAGTCAGCCAGAGCTACCAAAGATGTAGCATACCCAAATTTAATTACATCGGTATGAGTCTGTTTCCCCAAATCCTAATATTGAATATCATCTACAGCATTTGAAACCACTGGAAAAGGAAAGATTTTAGTCACACACCGGCACAAATCAGTTTTAATGTACGTCAAAATGGGTTCATCAAATAGAGTAGATGGGTTTTGTGAGCAAAGGTCTTCAGTCCATGTGAGAAAAACGTGAATCATGTATAGGTCTAAGGAGGGAGGAAATATGGTGGCAGATATGGGAGGAGAAGTGACAGTGTGAGATCGTTTGGAACAATATTGGAGTCAAGGAGAATGAGAGCTTAGGAACAGCCGTGGATAGGGTACCTAAGCCTGGATCCATAATAAAATATTGAACTCATTACCTAGACCTGTGCTGGTGACATTCAAGACCCATCCCATCTAATCTCTGGACCTGGACCTGGACCCATTTACCCAAAGAAATTTCGAACTCAACAAAATTTTCCCATGCACATACTCATTTACCTTAAATCTATATATATATATATATATAGTCTCCATCTCAATTAACAACAAATACATATAATCTAAATTTTCAAAGACAAAAACAAGCATTACCCTCAAATAATTATTTAAAAAAATATAAATTGACATCGACTGCCAACCTAGATGGATTACAACTTGCAAATCTTCATTTAAATGCTTGTCAAACTCAAACCTATGCAACCACTCTCCAAATTTTATTAAAGCTATGCAATATGAATTAGTTATATAATAGAGTAAGCATGGAGAAACAGAATTGTAAAGGCAGAGCAGGCTGAGAGTTTGAAGAATAGTTGGCAATTTTTTATTTTTTATAAAATTTGATCCTAAAACTATTATGGAGCTGAAACTGAAGCAGAAGCAGGTGTTTTGTGGGATAAAATTGTGCAGAAAAGAGGTTTGATATAGAGGGAATCTGCTAGTGCTCACTGTTCTGTTCAATATCAATGAAGTCTTCAGCTTCTTTTGCCTAATATGAGGGGAAAGCATAAAAGGGGCAATTCGGTTGGCTTTATATATAGATTAAGGATAGTGGTTTTTCATAACCAAGCAAAGGCTCTTGCAGAATTCAGGGATCAGTGGGAGTTAGACATGGTAGAGGTTCACCTAATACCAAGCTGATGTATGAGAAGCTAACTTGCACCACCTACCAAGGAACAGATACTCAGACCAAATTGCCGTGGTTAAGCACAAATACTTGATATTTAAATTTATGGGGATTTTAATACCCCAAAAAAAATTTCTGGGATTCTAAGTAGCTCATGTCAATTCATTAAGGATGTTCATCTTGAATAAGAAAATGTAGAATTGAGAGTTTTTTCAGCAAATGGAAAATGACTTGAGCAAATTTTGAGAAGTGTAAATGGAGCTTTAATAAAATTTCCTTTCACTAATTAACTGCAGCAACCAATTAAATAATGAGGCATAATCATTTGTCTTTTCGGAGAAGTTGGGGAGATGGTTTAAAGCAATGACCTTTTTTGACTTGGCTACAGCAGATTACCTTTCCTTTTCAGGAATAAAAAGAACCACTCAGTCTTTCTTACGTAAAAATTAAACTAATGTTCTTCTTTAAACTAACTTTGCAAAAGACAAGAGAGTTCCTTCAAATTGAGTAGGATCCCATACAGATATACACTTCTAAATTATCTCTAGGGCTGCACACTAGTAGTTGATATTTTAGTCTCGCTTTCTCTCTCTCATACACATATTATAGATATACACAAGTCATTGTGGACGTTCTTGGATGCTTGTAGTTACCACTATTATCAAAGAGACCCTAGATGTGGCAGCATAGGGCTTCTTAGTTGGAATTATCTACCTTTTGCTAGACACACAAAAGGTATGAATCATGATTCAATCACTCAATAAAAAATAGGAACGTACAAATTCAAGCATAATCTTAATTCTTAAGGTATAAGTAACTCTGTCCAGCAAAAACCACATTCAGAATGTGCCCAAGGCTTCCACTTTTATTCTATCACTAAACCAACAAAGCAAAAGATGCTAAGGCCCCACAGAAATCTAGAAATGAAAGATTTTGATATACTAATATCCTTAGATTTCAGGTGTGCATCTTGCGTTTGGTTATTTTAACCATCTGATCAATATCCTTTATATATTAATCTCCTATCTTTCAAGTGCATTATATTTGTGTACTTAAAAATCATATAAAACAAGAAAAGAAAAACATTTTTTCATCCTTGCTTTTATCGTTCATACTCTGTTTTGATTGATTCACGTATGCTTCTAAGATCCATTGAAAGGCTACTGATAGGAGCATATTACTTACTTTTGGGTACCACACTTTCTATGATTCACCTTTTGCTATTTTTCCCCATAATGATGAGCAAATTAGGTCTACTATTTTAAGTTCAAATTCATATCAAGTTGGCAGAAAAACCACATTTTAATGTTATTGGCATTTGAGTTTTTGAAGAACCTGTATTGCTACCCCATGCAAATCACACAGGTTGACATTTAAAATACCAGTAGATTCAAATGGGTACCTTCGGGTCCAAATCAAACACCCATATGAAATAAATTGGGGAATATGCGCACTCATTGATCACCAACATGAAATCCTTCCTCTATGTTTTCTTTGAAAGTATGAGCTCCAATATGAAAATATCAAGTTATTATTATATCAACTCACAAAGGTTACTTACTTCTCACTTTGCAACGGCGCTCAATCGAGCTTCCTCTTCTTCCGCTGCGGTTGAACCTCGACGGTGATGCTGGTGTCGTGGAGCTACAGATGCGGTGGTGTCGTTGAACAGGCTGAATCTCCACAAAAATTTCTTCTCCAGAGATGCTTGCTTGTGAACGAACGAGAAGAGGAATAGACGGCTGTTGGTGAGGTTTAGCTACTGCACCAATGCCAGGAAATTTCGGGGAAGATGGGAGAAATTGGACGCCTGCTGGTGAACGAAGAAGGGCTGCTGGTGAGGTTCAGGGATTGCACGAATGTCGGGCAATTTTGGGGAAGATGGGAGAATTTGGGTAGCATATCTGACGTGGAACAAACAGAGCTGACTGGGCTGAAATGCTGATGTGGCAAGTTTTGTAAGAGTTGTTTTTTGGGGGGGGGGGGAGGGGGGACTGTAGATGTGTCAGTGTGGGCAGTGGGAAGCTTTTCTGAATGGAAAAACGGCAAACCACGTTCCAAAGTTAAATTCAAGAATATGTCTAAATTTTAAATTTAAATTTAATTAAATAATTTAAATATTTAAAATTTTTATTAAAATTTTTTAAATTAATTTATTATTGATTATAAAAAAATTTAAAAATTATTTTAAAATTTTAAATCTTTAAATTTATCTATTATTAATTGTAAAAATGTTTAAATTTTATTTTTTTATTTTTATTTTTTATATCAATATTATTAAAAAATGAAAAATAAATTATTTGAATTTTATAATTTTATAATTTTTTATTTTTTATAAAAAATATTTTATATTTATAAATAATTTAACTAAGAAAAAATTTAAAATTGAATTAAGTTATAATATTTTTTAATTTTTAATAAAAATTTATGTATATTTTTATAATAAAAAAAGATTATGCAATAAATTTACTGTTAACCCAAACTCAATTTTTTTTTTTGAAGGAGCAAAATAAAGGTTCAAGTAACATCCAAGAGTAACCACTCCAGAATCAAACTGAAATAGAATCAAAACAGAGCAAGAAAATTGCCAAAAACCAAAACAGCAATTGAATATCATTAACTTAAAAATATAAGACCCGGTTTTAAATAGCTTTTAAAATTTTTTTTATTTTTTTATTTTATAAGAATAAAAAAATTTATTTGGATAATTATTTTTATCAGTTATTTTTTAAAAATTATTTTTAAAAATAATGATTAGAAAACAAAAAACAAAAAATAATTTTTTATATATTTTAACTTATTTTTATCATATATTTTTTAAAAAATATAAAAAATAATTGATGAAAATTATTTTTATTTAAATAAATTTTTTATTTTTTATTATATAAAATTATTTTTTAAAGTTATTCTTAAAATTTATTTAAAAAAATAATAAAACAAAAATCATTTCAAACAGACGCTACAATAATCAAGAATCAATGCTAAAACAGAAATGGATACTAAAATAATTTTAAAAACAGTCACTTGAAACCTGCAAAACTCGGCACCATTCAAGAATTAAATCTGAGATTCTGACCAACACAAATCTCAAACAAAGCCTGAAAGGAACTCATCTCATCATGGAGGAGCCAAGCCAAACTCTAATCAAAATTGAAGGAATCAAACCCAGCAAAAATGGAACATAAGTGGACCGTAATCAACACTAAACTCACAAATAACTATTACCCAGAACAAGAACATAAGCAAATTCAAACCCCGAACATCAGAAAGTCCACCATTGAAATACAAGCAAATTGAAAATCATTAACCAAAACCCATGAGCTAAAGCATGAGTTACTCACAGATTAAAGAAAACTCAGACTCAGTGCCATTTAGAAATGTCAAGTGACTGCAATATAATATTCTTAAGCATAACCATACTATCGAAGCATGTGTTTGCGTAGTGCATAGGATATTGGTAATCTCAAATCTGGTATTGCATATTTTAATCTCAATATAAGTAGAGAATGGCTTAGGATAAGAGGATTCAATCTACGGGAGGCTTATGCTAATGTCCCTCCCTTCTTCTTTTTTTGTGGTTATTTTGTTATTCTTTATTTATAGTATTTTTTTGAATTTTGTTGAGATATTTTTATATATTTTAAAATTTTTTTTTACATTTTCTTCAAATTTTTTACATTTTCTAAATGTATGATTTTTTTTATTTTTTTAAACTTATAATTAGTTTATCATTATTAAAAAGTAACAAAATTTCCCTAAGTGGGGGAGTAACCCCCTTCAATCTAAGGGATATACTAACATGATGGCTTCTAAGATAAGGCAATTCCGTAGATTACCCGTATGTACCCTATTTTGCTCTCACCTGTAATTCTCAAAGATTTAACTTGACATATATATATATAATTTAGGGTGACACTCTCCTACAGTCACAAAATGTGGTGTAGGAGAATTTAAGGATTTTTTAAAATAATTTTTATTTTATAAAATTAATTAATTATATATTTATATAATATATATTTATTAAAATTTTTTAAAATATTTTAAAATTTTTTAAATTATAAATAAATAGTAAAAAAAATTATAGATGAATAGTAAAAGAAATATAAAAAAATTCAAGAAAAAAATTCAAAAACATCTTAAAAAATTTTTATAAAAATACATAAGATAAAAAATAGTTAATTAATTTTAAAAAGTAAAAAAAATTTAAAAAAAACATAAAAATTAAAAAAAGTAAAAAAAGAAAAAGAGTGGGGTGTAGGATAGTAATTTCTAATAAATTATATGTGTTTTCTCCCCTCCTGGCGTGGAGCTATTTTTAATTTTTAAAATTATAAGTTTTAATTTTTTAATTTTTTTATAATTTTTATTTTAAAAAATAAGTTAAAAGAATTTAAAAAATTTAAAAAAATAAAAAAAGAATCAAATTTTTTTTTTAGTTTTTTATTAAGTTTTTTGAATTATTTTTAAATTAATGTGTTATGTAAATTTTTTTAGTATTTTTTACTTTTTATTTTTTTAAATTTTTTTAACTTATTTCTTAAAATTATAATTATAAAAAAATTAAAAATTAAATAAAAAAATTATAAAAATTATAAAGCCTATATTCCTACTCATTACTAGGTTAGAAAAGGCCTAATTATATTCTCACATGAAGTCTTGTATGTAAGGGAAAATAGTACAGTGTAATCATGATTGCATACGTTGATGTCACTGTATTGGATTCGAGTCGTAGAGTAATATTGATTAACATTCACCTTTATACCAAGAAGCATCTTCTAGAGCATTTTTTTTTGTCGAGAAGGGCATCGGGTGTCAGGTAGGCAAGGAAGCTAATATTAGGCATGATTTGTTCTTGTATTTATTTCGAAGTGCTTTTTATGTTTTTCATGGAATACCAATATTAATTTTTTATTTTTTTAATAATTTATATTTTAAGAAATAATTTAAAAGAATTTAAAAAAAATTTAAGAAAAAATAAAAAAAGAGAAAGAATTTAAAAGAATTATTTTATTTTATTTTTTATTTATTTTTTAATACTTGTGTTATATAAATTTTTTTAAAAATAAAAATTATAAAAAAATTATTCATAAAAAATTATTACTTTATCCCATGAATGGTATAGAAATTAAATTACGCTGAAGAACTTGACCATGTGAACAGAGACACTATTTTACTATTTACGTTAGAAAAAAGTTTATATCTTCAAGAAAGCTTCTTAGGCTCAGCTCTCAGTGTCATATTCAACTCTTATTAGCTTTTCATCATTCAGCAACTGTCTCCTCCTTTTAAATTAAAACTTATTCAAGCACAAGACGGAAAATAACAAAAAATTAAAATTAAAACTTGATTCAAGCACAAGACTCCAAAATAACAAAAAAAAAATTAAAACTTGATTCAAGCACAAGACCCAAAATAACAAAATTAAAATTAACACTCACACTAAAAAGCTAAGACCTTAAATGGCGTAAATACTTAAATTTAAAAACAAATCTTTATTTTTGATTTTTTTTTGAAAAACTTATAAAAATGTCTCATATAAAATATAGTTTTCACAAAAGTGTAGCAACCGATAAGGGTGTCAATATGGGTTGGCTCAGCCCAACCTACGTTAACTTTTCCAAAATATGAGATGGGCCGGGCCACCCCACTCCATATTTTATATAGACTTATAAAACCCTAACTTTGCCCAGCCTTTGGTGACCCATGGACCACCATATATATATATATATATATATATATATATATTTTATATAAATATTTTCATAAAATTACTTAATAATTATATATAATTAGGTCAATTCTAAGCTACCGTCCCACTTTGGGGTGGTAGCTTAGATATTTTAATTTTTTTTAATTATATTTTTTAAGATTTTTTAAAATTTTTTTATATTTTTAAAAATTTTTTTTGTTTATGAATGAATAGTATCAAAAAAATTATAGATGAATAGTGTATAAAAGATGTAAAAAAATTTAAAAATGTTTTAAAAAATTTCTAAAAAATTATATGACATAGACAATAATTAATTTATATTAAAATATAAAAAAAATCAAGACAGAAAATTAAAAAAACATCAAACTTGGATGCCGGAAACTATGCTATAGCCCCAAAAATGGGGTTGTAGCATAGCAACAGCCATATAATTATTACTAAAATACATCAAAGTTTCAATATACAAATTACATAAATTACTACAATGATATAACATAAATTATTCAAGCCATAACGCAAATTAAAAACATTAATAAAGAAGTCTCAAGTCATAGTATAACTTCCTCAATGTTTCAATACCAATGTTTAGAAAACCGGACCGGTCATTGAACCGGTGAAGGCAGTGGGTCACGGGTTACTGGTCGAATCGGGGTCGAACCGGTGTGAATTAAAAAATATATATTTTAATTATATATTATATATATTGTATAATATATTATATATAGAATACTTAAAATAAATAAAAATAAAAATAATCAACTAATAAATATTAATATATTTGAAATACATTAAATAATTTCATCACAATTAAAATAAATCTATAATTGTCTACTTTGGTGTTCTACAATCTGCATAATTCAAAAAAGAAGAAGTCATTTTTATTAATATTTGAGCTAGGTTCTGAAGATTAAACATTGATATTAATTTTTTTTAGTTGTTTTTGTTGTTCTTGGTATGTTTGATCATGATTTTGACACATCTTTTTTTTTATTCTTCTTCAAAAAAAAAAGAGTAGGAAAAAATTCAAAATCGGTTGAACCGGTGACCTACCCGGTTAACCGGTTTTTTACCGGTTCAACACCGGGTCACCGGTTTTTGACCGGTTTTTTGCTCCCCTGGTTCAGGAGGGTCACCCGGACCGGTCCTATGGCCGGTTCCCGGTTCAACCGGTCAGATCGGCCAGTTCGGTCCGGTTTTCAGAACCATGTTCAATACCATAACATAACTTCCTTAATGTTTCAATACCACAACAAAGTTAGAGTTTTTTTTTTTAAAAAAAAAAATATTGCCTTAGCCCATAGAGCCAGCCCAGCCCAGCCCTAACCCCGATTCAGCCCCTCGGTTTAGGGGGCCAACCTACATAGGCCTAGTTGAAATATGGGCTAAGACAGTCACCGCATATTATTCTTTATATAGGCCAGTCCTATAGGCCTTGCCCATATTGACACCTCTATCAATCGGAATAAATATGTAAGCTAAGGATATGGAAGATGAGCTAGAGTCTCAAATGATTATTTGTTGAGTAATTTGCAGGATCTAAAAATCTATATGAGAAGCCTAAGTAAACATATATAAACAACCATAAAAAACCATAGTAGTAATAGATGTCAAGAATATGGGAGTACCATAGCTAGGAATCATTTGTGAGTTGAGGAAGAAGTTGTATACTAAGGTGCATGCGTAACATCATTTTCAAATATTTATTTTAAAAAAATGAATTTACTTTTAAATAAGAAATTGAAGCATTATATTCATACTGTTTGATGAAATAAAGTGTTAAACCCTAAATTATAAGTTGTACTAAAAAATGTGCTTGATAACAACATCGTAAATATAAGATTTTAGATGTGTCTAATGGTCGCTTATGGAAAAAGGATGGGATTTTTTCTCTTGATTTGGGTCGTCCAAATCCTTGGACAACCCAGATCAAGCCACGTCAGCAACATATTAAATTAAAAAAAAATTCCTCTCCCTTTTCCTTATTTTTGTTTTGTAGATCCCTTCCTTTTCAACATCTTTCAACTGGACTGCAATTCAAGTTCATGTTTCTTACAGTTAATCAATTGCAATTCAAGTTCAAGTTCACGTATAAAAATTTTTTTTTTCTCTCTTCCACCCCCTTCCTCCTCTCGGCAGTTTCCCTTCTCGTCCATAGGAGGGGGGAACTTCATCCCAACTCAGATATTGGTTTGCTTTGTTTAAATCATTGATTGATTATGCTAAACCCATTTGGAAAAGAATTGGGAGATTAGAAAACACCATTAACTTATTTCAAACTTTGTGCATTTTTGGCTGTACAGATTCTTCCACCAGAGGAAAGAACAAATTCTTACAAAATTTCTTCTTTAACTCTCTACCTCATCATCACTTCTTGGACTTAATGAAGAATCATTGGAATCACTTGAAGGAGCTTGATCTGAATCCTCACTTCTCCTATCACTATTGAAAGAGAAACTAACCCAAACTTTTCTACCAACCCTCCTCATTTCTCCCCCTTCTTCATCCTTCTTCTTGCCCACATCTTTCTCATCAAAGGCATCTGGTACCTGCAAACGGGGCAAGACCCATGAATCTCCAAACACTACACTATCCAATTGGGATGAAATTTATGCTTGGAAGGCATTTCTTTTGCCACCCCACCAGCCTCCCACTCCTCCAAACAGATCACACACTCCCCATCTTCACCTTCCCCAATTTCAACGCTTAGCATAGCATCTATTGATTCCTTGGAAGCCAGCGGTTGCCCAACCTTGTTACCCAACTCACGAAACAGTTCCTCTAAGTTTGAAGTACCATCAATCACCCCCATGCCTTGAGTAAGCCAATGGCAAAAGGGTAAGAACAAGGACATCTGGACATGTATCTGTTTCTTACCAACCTTTTGGATAGAGTCGAAATCTCAGACACCTCAAGTTCAAAAGCCATGGATTGAATGCAAAAATATTTTTTTCTTCAAGAAAAAGGTGAGAAACTAAGGCTAGGAGGCGTTAAAAAGAGAATTTAGTAAAAGAGAAGAAGATGGTGCAGAATACAAATGAATGAATGAAAGGAAAATGAAGGGCATGTAAAAAGGAAAAAAATGGGTTTTTTTTAAAGATACGTCACGTGCTTGATCTTAGCCGTCTAATGTTTGGAAGGCCAAGATCAAGAAAAAAAAGATCCATCATTTTTCCATAGGAAAAGGATGAGATCACTATCCGAAAAATATATATTTTATGGCATTATTTTTTTAATACTAACATTTATCCTTCTGATATTATCCTTCTACTTAAAAACACCATAATTTTTTTTTCTTACAATGAAGAATAAATAAGTAATATCACAAGATAAATTTTAGATGTAACATTTAATTTAAAATGTAGGAACCAAAGTTAAATAAGGCTAAAAGATTGGAGACATTGCAAAATTTAAAAAGATTAAGAGAGACGTTACAATTGAGTGTAAAGATCATGGTGAGTTTTTGCAATTTCCCCATATATCTCCCAAAAGCAAACAACCCTTGTTTAGTTTTGCATTATACTTAAAAGAAGATATAGCCTCAAAGAAGATGCCTCTCAATGGTTGAGCATAAATATTCCTACTTAGTAATCTCAAATTCAAAGCTAAGGATGGTTTTGCTTTTTCTTTTTTCTTTGAAAAATATGAAAATCTAAAGCAAAATAATTTCTTCTATCAAAATAATCTTCTAATAATAATAATTATTTACTGATTTGGTCGAAGATATTACAATATTCATATCAAGTTACATGTCATTTAATACAATTTTTTTCATTGAGACTAAGTGAAATTAAAATTTCTCCCCTATATGAGTTAATAGTTATAATTGATGATGATGTATACCGTTAATTTTGATCTATGATGATAAAAGCCATTTTTTTGAAAATTATACAAATCCATTGCAATTATACTAAGTTAAGATTAACTTTTGGTTCACAAAATTGGTTCTCCTCTGAAGTTAAGATTAACTTTTTTTCTCTGTGCAATTGAGGATGTGAAGGGGGGAAAGGCAAGCAAATCAAACTATGATTCAAATACAATTTGGGAAGAATTTGAAGGCAAAAATAAAATAAAATAATAGTCAAGGGATGATAGAATCACCTTGGTAGGATTGTTGACGCAAAAAGATAATGGATCTCCAAAAAATAGTTGAAATTGGTTGTCACAAGAATATATTAAGTAAAAAAAAAATTCATTAAAAGAAGAAGTTAAAGCAACTTCTGAAGATATTTCTTCAATTTGTGGTCATAACAATATATAGCAAAAATGCATAAGCTAAAAGTATGAAGAACAGATGTTGGAAAAACACAAGCACATCCATAAAAAAGACTATTGGCCGCCTTTAAATACTTTTTTTTAAAATGCTTTTTTTTTTTAAAAAAAAGTGTTTCTTGAGTGAAAAATACTATTTGGATGAGCTTATAAAAAAAAAAAAACACAAACAACAAAAAAAAGCACAAAATGATACTTTTTTTAAGCTAAAAATTGTAACTTCAAATAAAAGTCCATGTAATAAATGAAAAAGAAGAATGATCAATCATATTTTAATAAAATTTTTTGGACAAAAATATACTTTTAATATTTATTAATTAAAAAATTATATTTTCAGTAATTTTATCAGTCAAAAGTATTTTTATAATTTTGCATCCAAATGACTTTTATAATTTAAAAGTACTTCTTACTTACAGTATTCAAATGTAAAATGACTTTTACTTCTAATAAAAACCCTTCTAATTAAATCACATTCGTAAAAACTTTTTTTTTTTAACTCCATTCAAACAATCCTATGTATAAGCCCATTGTTCCATTGAAACTCAAATTCCTGCCACTTTAAATTATTTTCTTCCTCTTTCTTATGATAGAAAAGAAATAAATATGTATCCTTTCAAGAAGAATAGAGAAGAGTTAAAAGCATTTAAAAACAAAAAGAATAAGAAATTGGATATATTATTGCAAAGTTTTCCCCTGATGTTGTCTTGCAGGCATATATTATTAACAAAGAGAATTCAACTCTGTCTTTTTCTTTCTGTGCCATCTTCTCCTCTAACTATAATATGTTATCCAACGTACTCCTAATCCTGAACATGAATATAAGATACCCAGAAGCAAGAATGAAAAACCAGTCGTGAACATCCCAGAGTAAATCAACCAGCAATCCATCAACAAAAATTGTCTAGTTTCTCCTAAAATTCCTTCATAACCTGTATATGAACAACCGTCATCTTATCACTACAAACTGATAAAAGTGGAGACTTTAAGCCTTCATTTTCTTCGGCTGCATATCGGCTAAAACTTTGGGTAGTCCAACAAATGAGCAATGATGTTAGAAAAACTTATGATACACAAACAAATTACGAACATAGCCAAGGAACATACAAAGATTAGGAACTAAGTCAAAACAAAAGCATAGATTATGGTTTACATACTTTAAGGGGAAAGATGAAGGCAACAAATAAATAGAAAACAAGCAAGTACTACAATATTGTTGCCCAAGTCTCTTTCAACTTTTAAACTTAGTTTATTGATTTTGATGATGATTGCCATTTTGTGTTAAGAAACAAAAAGGATTATTCTTTCATTTGAAAATGTTTCCTCTGTTATGCAAAATCTGAAATATACCTTGTTTAGCATAAGACAAAAATAGCTTTACACTTTGCTTTTTACAAGGAATGTTGAAAAGAGAAAAGTCAGCCCTTATGCCATTCTAATGCAAAGACTT